>JAJAGP010001913.1:0-148878 GCA_025084515.1 Ancistrus triradiatus
ATGGAGGGAGAGAGAGAAAGAGAGATGAGAGAGAGAGAGAGAAAGAGATGAGAGAGAGAAAGAGAGATGAGAGAGAGAGAGAAAGAGAGATGAGAGAGAGAGAGAAAGAGAGATGGGGAGAGAGAGAGAGAGAGATGGAGAGATAGCGGAGGAGGGAGAGATGGAGAGAGAGAGGGAGGGATAGATAGAGAGAGAGATAGAGAGAGAGATGGCGGGGGAGAGAGAGAGAGGGAGGGATAGAGAGAGAGATGGAGAGAGAAAGATGGATGGATGGATGGAGGGAGAGAGAGAAAGAGATGGAGGGAGAGAGATAGATATGTGTATTTTCATTTAGTTTATGTATTTCAGTTTATATTTTTAAGGTTTTTTTTTTATGTATTTTCATTTTCTATAACCCTAGAACTGTTGCTATTTCCATAAATCTGAATATTTTGAGCTTACTTGGGAGTTCTAGGTCATTTTCATCATAATGCTCACATTCTATCATTCAGATTCCTTTACAATGAAAAAGACTTTGAGACCCTTTGCTCTGTATCATCCAGTGTCCACTCAGGGTTGCTGTACTGTTAAATGACGCCGGTTTCTTGATGCCTCCCCCCCCCCTCTTTCCCAGGTGTTTGTGGCTAATCCCAACAAGACGCAGCCCATAATAGACATCCTTCTGAAGAACCAGACGAAGCTCATCGATTTCCTTACTAACTTCCAAAAGGACCGTACGGACGACGAGCAGTTCAACGACGAAAAGACGTACCTCATCAAACAGATACGAGACTTAAAGAAGCCCGCCTCCTAAACCCTAGCTAGCGATCGCGTTATTGAGCACCTCGTCTTTTTACTGAGGAAAAACAAACAGAAGAAAAATCACAAAAATCTATTAACAATAATAATTCTATTTAAAATCTTCAACATTTGTCCTTTCTTAGTCATGAGGCTCGCAAGTGATGGTTCTCGATCACTGACGTGGAGTTGTTTTTTCTTTCTTTCATGAAACACTTTCGTTAGCTTTATCGTCGAGCTGTGCGCGCCACACCAGGTTTAAAATTGCTACAGGTTTAGTTTCAGGAAGAACCAAAGGTCGTAGCAAGTCGGGGCCTATGAGCACGTGTCGCGCTTTCGTTTTTCCGTCTCGAGTTCTCACGCCCTTCACCGATCCGAATGCAGTTCTCACAGCCACGCTGAGGAAAGACGCTTTGTACAGTTTGTAGACAATAGCAGTAGAGGAATCGTAGGAAGGGAGGTTGCGTTTCCCAGTTATTTATGAACCTTTGATTTTCTGACTTTAGAACTTCTCGTGTATTTAGATTAAACTTCATTCGTGCATTCCTTCTTCCTTCTTTTTCTACTCTGGTTTCCCCTCACGGATGCCGTACGCTGTATTTTCTCAAGCACCTGTACGGCTGGAGGCCGACTCCCATCGGCTCTGGATTTGTTTAAATTGGTTCAAAGCGATCAGTTGTGTAATCCCTTTTGGTGTTTCCTTTTTTTTTTTTTTAAATCATTGTTTTTAAGAGTAATTTGATTATAGCAGTATTTTTCCTCATTAGGGTTTCTGCCATCAAACTGAAGTGCGGTTGATCTTAACGTGAGCTTACATAACGAGTAACATATAGACCTAACGACACTTTAGCTACACTTGAGTTATCAGATCATTTATCTTTGCAGAGCAGGGCTGTGTAACCTTGTTTTCTATTCCTACCTGACATGTTTACCTGTCATATTTAAAGCTGGTTTTAGTCAACAGGGGGTGGAACCTTGTAGAAATGTCTGGTATGGCACTTTGTGTAGGACGTTTTGCAGTGAGGGTGAAGTACAGAAAGATTCTCCAAGTCGGCTGTACTGTATAGTACTAAGCCTGTAGCTGCGGCTGGGGGTGTCATAGTACTATCGCGTTCTCAGTCATGGAGTATTCCTATAGCGTGTTAAACATCCCGCTATAGGAGTCATGTAGTAGCCTACTATAGTGCGCTGTATACTTTAGTATCCCACTTGTTCTGTTGTAGTTAAGCTGCTGTACTAGTCATTTGTGTTCAGTAGCCATTATTGTTTGCTCTGTCGGCACACGTCTTTGGTTAGGTGCATAGCTGAAACTTATACAGGACACGAACGTACAAAACAGGTGCCTTTTGTTGTGATTTATTTGTATTCCACTTTTCCCTGCTTGTTTTGTATATTTTTTTAAACAGATTTTTTTAATAGGGGGAGCTTAATTCGATTCTTTTTCGTTAATTTAATCAAATATGTTCTCGTTGGACGTATTTTAATTGATTAAGCAGTGAACCTCTAACTCGCTATATTTGAGTTTTGCAGATGAAGACTTTCCATTCGTTGCTGCCGTAGTTGATCGTCTGTAACCTAACCATGGAAAGCTCGGTTCAAGCAGAACCGTATGCTGAGGTGGTCTTGACCCATCACACACGACTTGCCAATTATGTGAGAAATTGTGTTCAATGCTTCAAATTTTCACTTTTTTTCTGATTTGTCCTAATAACTGGATCCGAGTAATGCCTGGTACATCCATTTCCAACGCTTCAATCAGAAATTGGCTTCCCCTCTTCCTCCTTTTGGTTTGGACGTGCAGTTAGAGCTCAGCCACTGTGCAGGCTGTTCAGTATTGCGCAGTGTGAAGTAAATCATGAAACATGAAGCCCTTCAGTGGGGTGACCATTTAAATATAGTACGCACCTGTGCCAGATTTATTGAATATCGTCCCATAGAACAAGTTACAAACAATGCAAACACTCTTTTGAGATTTCAGAACCTGAAATCGTATCCCTTACCGACCATGGCTGCATCTTTCCTTTTTAAGTGCTAATTGTACCATATCACCAATAAAGGAAAATTCAAGCATCAGCAGGATTCCTCTTTCTTATGTGTGTGAACGGTGTTTGGGATTGATACAGAAGGTACACGGGATTTTTCCACTCAGATGATGTTTATAATCCTTCATCCACACACACTTCATTCAATTGTATTAGTCAAAGAAATCAGTTTCAACAGCAGAATGCAAAGCAGTCTGGTGGCTCTAGTTTCCATTTGTTAAATGCCTCTACTAGAACAATATGCCACTGTTTATTATTGGCTGTCATCCATAGTTCTAATTAATTATTAACGTCAAAACAATGTTTGCAATGATGATTATAGACCATTTGGTACTGCAGCATATTCCGTGTGGAAGATTGCACTGGTAATCCTTTGGTGTTATATTAAAACCTTAGCTGTGTTCAAAAACCCCATTTCCTCTCCTCGGAGTCTATTAGTGTATTTGATCAGAATGATTTAAAACATAATATTCATGATGAGTGATACGTAATATCCACACTACTTAATGAACATAGCTGGAAGAATGTTGACCTCGGCAGATTGTCGTTGTGTTACGAATAGAAAGCCTGATTTATGTTCTCAGCCTCTTCTTGCACTGACAGTCCAACTCCTCTTCTCTTCTGCTTTTCAGGCAGCCATCTGCAATTAAAGATATAGAGCTACATTTACTCAGAGAATACTTTCCGGGCAGGACTGAATCCTCCTTGCAAAGTGGAAGTTGTCCTGTTGTGATAAGAAATCAGTTTTGCGGATTGTCAGGTATAGTCAGCTCCACAATCGTCACTCTTGGTACAGATTGATTTAAAAATAAAATAAAATAGGTTCAGCAAACGTAAGACCAATTAACCCTATAAGACCATTTGTATCATATTTGCTACACGGGTTTCTAAGACCTTTAACTTATCAATCTGATCAATACTTTCCTTAGAAACCTGTTGTGTATGATCTGACACGTGTTCTTCCCTCTAGTGGATTATCGCTATACTGCAGGGAGTGGAAGGGCTTTATTTGACCTTCTCAAAATGGCTGGTGTCATATAAATCATCTACATGCTACATGCTAATTTTCGAGATGTTAGGATAAAAATAACATTTATATCGTTGCTCATTTTTAATGATGAATACTTTGTGTTTAAACAATGCATACTTAATAATGAATTATTTATATTACAGTTAAGTCGTGTTAAAAATGTGTGTATCAAATTCTACACAACAGGTATATAAGGAGCTTTATACCTCAACAGTCAGGTCACATTTTTGGAATGTAATGCACACCATGCCTGCCACAATACAACCACACCCTATTTTTAAGATTTAATTAATTTCAAATTGCATTTGGGTATTTTCACAATAACAATTGCTCTGAAATCATAATCTCTATGCTATATTGACCAATATAGGTGTGTATTTTTAGATGTTCCATTCAAAAAGATTATAGGAGGAAGAAGAGAAAAATACAGTACATTGAAAATGTCATCAACCTGATAATGGATGGCAATGTAAGTCACATGGAGCAGTTAGTGGAAGATGATGAGGAATGGACTCCTCAGGCCGTGCATGATGATAGAAGTTCAGATAGCAGTGATGAGGAAGGATGAAAGTGTAGCCCAGACAAGCATAGAAGTTGAGTTTCCAACAACATCATGGGACACAATCAGAAATGAGTCAGTGAAGGGCAGTGCAGAAAGGGAAGAATACAGATGGAGAAAAACACAACACCAAGCTCCATCTGTTGATTTCATTGCATGCGTTAAGGAAGGCACAGAGAACAGGTGACATGACACCATACATGTATTGCAACCAGTTTGTCACTTGGGAAATGCTACAGCAAACTGCAGAACAGACAAACCTGTACAGTGTACAAAAAGTGGGCAAGTCAGTAAACACAACTGTGAAAGAGATGGAGCAGGTTCTAGGCGTGTACATGCATATGGGGCTAGTACAGATGTTTTGTGTGAGAGCCTACTAGGAGATGGAGACAAAGCTTCCTGCAGTCTCTGATGTGATGTTTCGAGATGGATAGCTTTCTGAAATTGCTGACACTTATCCACTTTCAGGACAACCTTAGTGTGCCTGATAATGCAAAGAAAGATACGGCTGGAAGCTCAGGCCATGGTTACAAAAACTGCCAGAACAGGTTCTCTGCATACCTCCTAAGGAATGCCATGCAGTTGATGAAATTATGGTACAAAAAAGCACAAGGTCTTTGCAGACAACTACTTTACATCATGTACATCTGGTGGCACACTGTTACAGTAGTCATCAGAGCTTATAACCTTTACAGAACCTTTACATGGCTCTAGAAGGTTTCAGGCTTTGGTTGGCATTCTCTCAAAAGTGCAGGAAAGGCCAAAATCAAGTGTGGCAGACAACTCCAGAAGTGGCTCCAACACCACCCCGTAAAAGGCCAACATGCAGTGTACCTCCTGATGTGAGAACGGATGGCATTGATCATTTTCCAACATGGGAAACTCAGCAGAGATGGAAGCACTGCACCCCCAATCACTTCACACATCTACTGTGAGAAGTGTAGAGGGCATCTTTGGCTGAACAAGGACAGAAACTGTTTTTGTGCCTACCACAAAGTGAAATAGAGCTGCTGGAAAATGTTTTATGTTTAAAAAAAAAAAAAAAAAAACAGGAAAACTGCCTGGAATTTTGTAGACTTAATATCTAGGCTATAAATGTAATGGGCAAAGTTTGTTTTTGTATCTAAAATTAATATTGTTGTGAGCCAAAAGTTGCCAAAAACGGCCAATGTATCAAATATGATACAAAAAATATATCATAGACAATGATCTGGCAAAAAAATTTTTGGATTTTGATTAATGGTTGAAAATTCATCTCAATTCCAAAAAATTAGAATTTTTTCTGACCATGTTTTGATATGTCAGGCTTTACAGGGTTAACTATGGTCTTAAAACTCAACCTTTAACTGAAGAAAAAAATTTCCTCATGTTAACCTGGTTTATCCTGGTCAGTGTTGCAAGAGGGTCCTGAGGAGCTCTGGACCTGAGCACAGGATAGCATGTACCCTGCCGGTCCATCACAGGGCTCGATAGGGGTTGCTTTTGCTGCGCTCTGTTAATAATCCCCTGCCATCTGGCTTCCCCTCTCTTAGACACAGCTAGTACACGGCTACGGCCAGGGCTTGAACCCAGGTCTACCCTAGTTATAAGAACAATTTTTAACAAACCCTATAGCTCCAAGTCCTAGTTCACTGTTCTGGAGTCTCGTCTTCAGCTTCACCTGTTTTCAGGGGGTTTTATATGGTAAGTGGAACTGACTTCCAGGCAGCTTCATCATACCTCTGGTGTATAAAATTCCATTATGGTTATGGGTGGTGGACATGGACATGTTCAGGCATGTACAGTGGTGCTTGAAAGTTTGTGAACCCTTTAGAATTTTCTATATTTCTGCATAAATATGACCTAAAACAACATCAGATTTGCACACAAGTCCTAAAAGTAGATAGAAAGAAAATACTTGCTCATTTATTTATTAAGGAAAATGATCCAATATTATATATTAGTCAGTGGCAAAAATATGTGAACGGCCTGGTGTAACCTTTTCCAGCCTGATGAGCATCAACAACTATTTTTCTGAGGTCCTCATAAATCTCCTTTGTTCGTACCATGATACACTTCCACAAACATGTGTTGTGAAGAGCAGACTTTGATAGATCCCTGTTCTTTAAATAAAACAGGGTGGCCACTCACACCTGATTGTCATCCCATTGATTGAAACACCTGACTCTAATTTCACCTTCAAATTAACTGCTAATCCTAGAGGTTCACATAAAATATAGAGGGAAATGTATGTCAGTTACTTTTTGTTTATAAGTATTCAAATAAATGTATAATTAATCATATTTTAGGACTGCGAGCTAGTTTCTCCACATTTAACAGCATAATGGGCATTACTCTGTGCCTTTTTGTGACCCTTATGGTGACATGTAATTAAATTGCACCAAAAGCTGGTGCAAATACTGTTTTGTCCTTCCTACAGTTTGGGTCAGAATATGTCAAAGATACAGAACCTGTTCTAGAAACAATACACGGACTTTAAAATAGTAATTAAACTACCATACACTTACTTGTTACAGGTACACTAGCTTGCTTGGAATCACTTGTGGCCTCAGGAGTCTTCTGCCACTAAAATAAAGACAAAACATAGTGATGTAACCATGCAATGTTTATCTATACCATTTACTAAAAAGTATGGATAAAATGCAAGTTGTGCCACAGCAAAATAATTCAACCGTTAACCCTTTCAGTCCTGAATTTGTTTTAATGGTTTGTTTAGAGGATAAAAGTGTTTCAACTGTCAGCAGTCAAACTAGTGCAGTTTTCAGTGTGACTAAGAAATTTCTTAAATCATGTGAAACTGTTTTTTGTGACAGAGTATTGTAGCCTGACTCCATTTGGCATCAACAAGACTCAAAGGCTTAAAGCTTAGTGTTTGCGGTGATTCTCATTAGCCATAAACAAACATTCAAGGTACTGCAAGAATCCCAATGCAGCTCTAAAAGCAAACCTACAATGAATTTTTGGATGTCTCTGATCCTGTCGAATTCAATATAGGAGATGTCATCTTTGCCTTTTCCGCTGTCCAGGTCAGTGGTGTAGATCTGTTTGATACCGGCGCCTCGGATCAGAGGCACACACTCATCACACGGGCACTTGTTGACAAACAACATTGTGTTCTCCTCCTCCTTCAGGTCTGAAGTCCTGTACAACAAAACACAATATTATTGATTCATTCTACAAGGGTAACGCACCGTTCATTTGACATTTGTACTAGGAGTTAAACCACTCCTCCTACGCCGGTTTCCTCCCACATTCCAAAGACATGCCTGTTAGGTTAACTGATGTTTGTGTGAGTGTATGTACCCAACGATGCACTGCACCCAACCACCAGCGTACGCCCATTTTCTTTTTCAGTTATGGGGTTCTATTTTCTGGCTGCAGGTGTCCTTTGAGTGAGGGGAAAAATGGCAGACTGGCAACAGAACAGCAATATCTAATAGAACGCAATACGAAGGAATAATAGCATTGAAAAAGCGGATTGGGATTGTGGTTGGATGAAACCTTAACTGGGCTTTCCCAAAAACCAGATCAAGTCAAGTCAGATCTATTTATATAGCGCTTTTTACAATGGAGCATTGTCTCAAAGCAACTTTACAAGTTTAGATTATCTCCTAATAACTGCGTCCAATCCCAAATTGAGCAAGCCTAGGGCGGCAGTGGCAAGGAAAAACTCCCTGAGATCAAACTTTTTGGTTGGACCAGAATTTCACAAGAGTGGATAAGGGAATTCGCTTGGGTAAAACCTGAACCAAAAAAAAAAAAAGGCAGATCGGGATTTCAGATGTATAAAACCCAGTCTGGTCTTTTCAGAAAAGCGGACTGGGCTTTTGGTTGGGTAAAACCCAGACTAGACTTTTTCAAAAAGCATATCAGAATTTCATTAGGGTAAAACCCAATATGGCTTGTGGTTGGGTAAAACCTCAACCGGACTTTCACATAAGCAGATCGAGCTTTTGGTTGGGTAAAACCCAGACCTCACTTTATGTTTTATCACTGAGACAGCAGCGCCAAGACAGGGGTCTGAAACTTTTGGGTTTATTACGATCAGCATACCGTATTGGTGCATTATCGCCTTCGACTGGACTGGATTACATGCACCATCTTCGGAATATTTACATTTACATGTACAGCATTTAGCAGACGCCCTTATCCAGAGCGACTTACAATTGGTACAGTCTTACAATCCAAGCAATTGTGGGTTAAGGGTCTTGCTCAAGGACCCAACAGTGGCAGCTTGGCAGAGGATTTGAACCCTGGACCTTCTGGTCCATAGTCCAGTACCTTAACCACTAGGCTACCACAGTCCCATATCACACTATTTGGGGGCAAAAAAATTGTAAAACACCATTCGATGTCCGAATTGTTTGCATGAAGAGGTGTCCGAAGTCTGAGGTTCTACTATAAATAAAACAGTGAATAATATATTATACTACTATTACTATTTATACTACATATACTATTTACTATTGTTAATCTATTATTATTATTGTATTATGTTATTATTATTAGACTAGACTCAGGTGTCTTTTTTCCAGTACAATCTTTGGAGAATTGTGAGAAGTTGTCTGGACCAATATGGTGACGATGTTGACGCATGATCCAGCGGCGAATGAAGTATCAAGCATCATTCTTTAAATTACTACAGCACCAGTCTGGGGAGATACAGGTGCCTTCTTACTTTTGCACTAATAGCGGCCGTGTATTTGAAGTATAAAATGCGTTATTAGGAACCTATAAGTGGAATTGAAATTCTGTTTTTTTTTTTAATGGGTACCCAATTCTTGGAATTTTGGAACCCATTCTGAATCAGAACTAGGTTTCAATACCCAGCCCTACATCGGAATAAGTAAAACTGCCTCCGATTGCTTGTAAAAAAATCCTTGAAATATCTGTCAATGGATTGATGACATTTCACTATGATGTCTATAAATAGGTTATAGTTTTACAATCCATTACTGAGAAACAAGCCACATTTACCTTGGTTATATATGATATCATTATTTGTCTTTGCAGGAGGAGGTTTAGCTTATGCTCAGCACTATAGGTTTTACATGTAAAGTACCTGAAACATATCGGAGATTCTCCACAAAGCTGAGCTAGTGTGGTGCTCCATGGTAAGCCATCATTGTGGGAGCTACTCATTCTTGCCTAGCATTTCTATTCGGTTAAACAGTGCAGGCCATGCAAGAGTTAACAAAGAATGTCAGAAAATGATGAATGAAGTGGAGGAAAAGTTCATTAATAGCTACTAACCAGCGTGTTTTGTCTTGGTATAATTATGCCACTTCATGTTCCTTCTCATGAGCTCAAAACATCAAATATTACACACAAAAGCTGGCGATTTCCAAAAGTTTCCAGACAATTCCTATTCCTTCATTCATGTTCATACCCGCTTAGTAGAATCCAGGGTCATGGGGAACCAGGGTCTAACCACCATGCTGAAATTCCACTGAAGGGCAAACTGGGGCAATTTACAAGAAAATTCCACAAACCTCAGTCAAACACTGGGTCAGACCTTGTTCCTGGAAATGATTTGAATAAAAAATATTCACATAACAGGAGCCTTATATCCATTATAGGGAGAATCGATACCTCATTATTGCATCTTAAAAACCTTCACACCTTTACCGTGATAAAAGCAGTCAAATGTCCTCTGATGTCTCACAGTGGGATTATTCCCTAACAGCTTCTAACTCATCACTGTATAAGCTGAAAATCTTCTTCTTCTTCTTCTTTCGGCTTCTCCCTTTATCAGGGGTCCTCACAGCGAGTTAAACGTTTCCACCTCACCCTGTCCTCCACGTCCTCTACTCTCACCCCAACTCCCTGCATATCTTCATTTACCACAACCAAATAACTCCTCTTTGGTCTTCCTCTCCGTCTCTTGCTGAAAATGTAGCTTCTTAATAAAACAAATGGATGGTTCAGGCAGAGAGAGCCATCATCTAGATCAGCGACGTTACACTGATACACACCCTGTGCAGAAAGTGATTTCTGATGCTTTATTCCCGAGTACCATCATGCATTAGTCAGCACTTAGTCATTTAGCAGATGCCCTTATCCGACTTTTAAGTGACAAACAAATGTGGGTTAAGGGCCCAACAGCGGCAGCTTGCCAGGGGTGTGATTTGAACTTTCTAACTAAACCAGATTAGGGTATGACATTGTCATATTACCGTATGTTTCGGACCATAGGGCACACTTAAAATCCTTTAACTTTCTAAAAAAATCGACGGTGCGTCTAATGTATGAATTAATTCTGGTTGTGCTTTCTGACCTAGAACCGATTGTAGATGGTACACGGCCTCATAAATCTGTCAAAATGTTTTAGCACGGCCTTGGTAAGTTACGAAGCTTACGGCCACCGTAGTGCGCAGCATCACGGCGTAATACGGTATGTGCTTCAGCATTAGGGTACGTGCATTCATTCATTCATTTATTTTCGAAGCGGATTTCAAACACAACGCTATCAGTCACGCAGTACAACATGGACATAGAGCAGCTGCGAGAGAATTCAACATTACCGAATCAATGGTACGGAAGTGGAGGAAGCAAGAAGACGCCCTGCGCCAGGTAAAGACCAAACTGAGCTTCCGACGGAACTTAAGAGTTTTGTTTCATTTAATGCGCCTTATAACCCGGTGCGCTTTATGTATGAAAATATACCCGTTAGCAGCCGATTGTTGATATTGTGTCTTATAACCCGGTGCGCTTTATAGCCCGGAAAATACGGTAGTTCCTGCAGACATTGTCATTGTAATATAGAAAATGAATTAAACATAATTTCACCCAAACATTAGCATGACAATATGTTTGAAAAATCACTAGTAGTGCTATAGTTAGCACAGCTAGACGTACTTGTCCACCACAGGAAGATAACGGAACCCAGGATAAGTGTGACCATGGCTATGTGATGTTCAAGCACCTGAAAGTGAGGGCATTTTGCTCAGCGTGGATGATGTATCGGTATTTGCGGTGTTCCCGATCCTCCTGCTTGTCATCCATCTGCGGAAACTGTGCATACTCCGAACCGACCGGATAAGCATTATATCCACATCCTACCAGGTACATGTTCCCTGTGCCGTCACACTGAGGCTGCAGGAGCAAAGAGAGACAGTGATAAAAGGTTCATGTTCACCCGTTAGGAGGATTACGTTAGGAGAGATACTGAACCAAAAAATGGAATAACTATTAATATAATAAGTGGGTAATTTGCTATAGCGCATTTTACCAGAAAATGACATTGAATTTTCAATGACATCAACAAAATCGGAAATGAAATCAGTTCATCTCCCATAAAAAGGTCCAAATCATAAAGAATTAATCATCTAACCAGTTAAACATTTTTTACTGAATAGTCCACTGGTCTTTATATTTGCATCATATCATATCCTGGTTACTTACCAGTTTGCCCTCTGCCCAAATAACTGTGCCTACTCCCACTTTAGCATCTTCTGAAAGAGCAACAAAAACACAAATATCAGTAAGGAGTTATCATTCCTTAAATTACTTTATATTGAAGTTTCTTATTCCTTCTCTCTGGCTTATCTACAGAATAGAGGGTTCACAAGATTTGAATGAGTCTACTGATCCCTGATGACGTTATAGTAATGCTTAAGCTGCAGTGGCCATTGTGTGTTGCCTAAATGCAAAATCCCTCACAAAGAACTGGCACATCTATATTTATGATCTATGAAATTTTCCAAGATTCATTTCATGATGAAATTCTTTATTTTTGTTCTCTTTTTAATTCAGTTATGGTCATGCCCTCTAGTTCATTAAACTGTGTCACATACAGCAGGGCCAAAAGTGTGAGAGCACTAGTGAAAGTGCTTCTATTTAGCAATTTTCTTGAACCGAATATTATTCCTTTCACTACAAACCATATAATCAGCAAAACAATTTGAAACTTTGTATACACGCACTGACAAGAAAAAATAACGGATTGCCGTAACATATCGTCTTTAGCGACAAATCCAAGTTCTGTTTGGGATCCGATGACGATTGGGCTCATGGTCAGTGCTTCAATCCTGCCTTTGCTGTGGAACAACACACTGCCCAACTTCCTTTGTGATGGATGAGGATCTGCAGGCCTATGTGGAACCTGTATACCTCCATCTCAATCTTGTATCCAGGCTAGAGGTGCCCTAACAGGGTACTGGAGCCTCCTTAATAAAATGCATTGTTTATTACATTTACTTTGGCTTTTAGTTTATTAGTATGAAATCAAGATATTTCATGTTTTTTTTCTGGTCAACTTAATTTCATTTGTTAGTAAACATCTATTTCTATATCTACATTTCAGGCCTTCAACACAATCCATAAAAAGTTGGGATGAAGCAATTTATATTAAATAATGAGGTGAAAAACTAAATAATAATGTGATTTCAAACAGGTGATGTCAATAGGTGATTACAATCATGATTTGGTACAAAAGCAGCATCCAGGAAAAACGGGCAGAGGAACTCCAGTTTGTCAACAAATGCATGAGAAAATTCTAAAAATGTTTAAACAAAGTCCCTCAAAGAAAGATTGGAAGAGGTTTGCATATTTCTCTCTCTCTACACTCCATTAAAGGAAAGGGCATTGGCACAGGCACAGGCTCTCTGATCTCTCAGATGGCACTGTATCAAGAACCGTCATTCATCAATAGCTGATAGAACCACATGGGCAAGGGATCAAACCTTTGTCGAGCACTACAGTATGGAGTTACATTCACAAATGCCACTTAAAACATTACTGTGCAAAAAAGAAGCCTTATGTTAAGCATTTCCAGGAGCGGCATTTCCTTCTTCTGAGGCATCTGGGATGGACCATCACACAGTGGAAACATGTATTGTGGTCAGACCAATCAGTATTCCAGATATTTTTTTTGAAAGAAATGGACTCAAAAGGGACCATCTTGACTGTTATCAGCAACAAGTCCAAAAGCCAGGCTCTGTCATGGTATGGGCTTGTGTCAGTGCCCCTGGCAAAGTTCACTTCTGTGATGCAGCATTAATGCAGAAAAGTACACTGAGATCATAGAGCAACATAAGCTGCCTTCAAGACGACATCTTTTCCAGGGATGTCCATGCATTCTTAAACAAACCAAATCAGAAAAAGTTTGGATTAAAATATGCAAATCCCTACCAATATTTCTTTGAGGAACATTGTTTCCAAACATTGGAAATCTGCTTTGGCCAAGAAGATGATGCTGGAGCTTTGTCTGGTGCCATTCAAATGAAACATAAGTTGAAGAAAGCAATGAAATTTCCCCATCCATTCATGATATGGGGTTGATATGATATGTCAGGTAAAGGTCTAGGGTGAATGGCCATTATCACCTCAGCTGTAAATGCAGAGGCGAACACTGAAACTGGTGTCGTTTGCTGTTATAACTGATTTGCTTGTTTGCTATGAAGTAAAAATCTGGGTGAAGAACAGTGTGGTGATTCCATAATTTTTTCCAGGTTCAGAACCTGGTAGATTTACCAAAATGCTGCTTTTGTCTGATGACTTAATCGATTTTGGTATCATGGAATTGAGAGTTAAAACCGGCATTCTCCGGAGTCTTACCAGTTCTGTACGAGAGCAGCATGGCTTGGACGATACAGTGACGCACAACATCTTGCGATAACATCCTACCAGTCAAGGGTTCCCTCTGGTAGAACCCATATTGGTTCTCGATAACAGGAACCCCAGCAGTCACAGTCGCCAGCAGCCTGATCAGCTCCCCCATGTGCTGCCGCAGCTTACCAAAATACGGATCTGTGCAGAAGTTCGCCAGTCCCATGCTCTTGAGCAGCTGCCTGTGCACTTGAGCATCCTTAATCAGGAACTTTGCAGAAAAATCGTCCCAGTTCCTCCAGCATTCTTTCTTGAAAAGTTCTTGGACATTCAGCATGGGGTTCTCAGCTCTTATTCTTCCCAGGAAGTCACTATTGCCAGCGGTCTCCTCTACAAACTGAAGCATGGAGTTGGCTAGAGGTTGGAGCAGCACGTAGATGTGAGGCCTGCTGTCAGATTTGAGCCTCTCTGCGGCCGTGGCATCGAATAAAGCCTCCTGAAGAGGGGCGCGTTCAGCACTGCTCCCGCTGGACAGCAGGCTTATCTCAGCATCGGCAGGCCAGTAAGATATCCTGTTCACACCCGCTGAGAGAGCAACAGAGAGAGGGAAACAATGAGAAGATTCAATCCAAAGATACAAACAATTAAAGAGAGTTACATGCCATTAAAAGCACATTCAGAACATTTCACGCTGCTACTGCAGAAGCCCTGTGGGCCAGATACAAAAGCCGGCTCTGGTTCCTCAGAGAAAATGCTAAAGTTGTAATGGGAATAACATCATTCACTTCATCTGGACAAAAATAAAGTCAACTACCTCCTTAAAAAGAACTCCTACTAAAAAAGACCCCCTTGATCAACTTACCCATACAGTTCTCCTAACCCACACAGCAAAGAAACATGGTGTGATCCAGAACAACCTCAACTTTTCGGACAACTTTACATCAACCACCAGAAGCGATTTCATCAGCACCGCATCAGAAGTATCAGCGCACATCCTCATACAGCTCTCAACATTTCCAGACTTGATCCAGAATGTTTTGCTTGCTGGTCAGCCTTCATCTTCCAGGCTATGCTTCCTAATTGTAAGCCCTTTACCCCTGTCCCAGCTAGAAACAAATTTAAATCTTCTGTCCTAGCTTTCCAAGCTGCAAAATGTCTGCTGCACATTACTTACATTCTTTGTTTCAGAATCACATACCTGCATATCAACTTTTCCTTCAGGGTACTTGACACTTCCTTTTCTGACACTGATTAATGCTCGAAAGGCAAGTTTGTTGAATGAACTTGCTGGACCAGCCCAGTATCTTTCTTATGGGCTTCTGTCTATTATATTGTAGCACCTGCCAGATATGAAATCTGGCAAAGATTATGAATAGTAATAAACCAGTTTAGACCACACCAGCAAAATAAACAGGGTTGTACGTAATCATAGTATTTCTCATTGTTATTTTTCTAGTTACAGTATATCTTACTTAAACTTGTACAAAGCCGCCTCCCTAATGTTTGCCGTTTTTTATTCCTCAGCTTAGAACGCCTCTGGTTTCGGACACAGTCCATGTTTTATGTCTTGACTGCGCTTAAAGTGGAATCCTTGATTGGTATCGGCTATCTGCGATTGGTCCATCCTTACAAAGCACCATGCCAAGTATGCCAACCATGCCAAACCATGTTGAACACCCCATATCCATTGACATCACACAGATCGTCATAAGACAAACATTGTTATATGACAAGTATTTGCTGTGGCCTCCAAACTCCCCAAATCTCAGTCCAATCGAGCATCTGTGTGATGTGCTGGAACATCAACTCTGATCCACAGCTGCTCCACCTAACAACTTACAGAACTACAAGGATCTGCTGGTAATGCCTCGGGCAACATCTCAATTTTGACGGGTCTGCAACATTTTGGTGGCACACAGAGGAATGGTAGAACATTAGGCAAGTGGATATAGTGTTTTTAGCTCCTCCATGTACATAATACTGTAATGTAATCCAACCTACAACCTACAACAGCTACTATTATGATCATTATCCTATTATTACTGACCCTTTAAATCCTCCCATTTAAATACGAAATCTGCAAGTCCCTCCATTCTAACAGGAAGCAGCAGTCAGGGTATCTCACCATTGATGATCATCTTGAGGCAAGTGGAACAGGGCTTTCTGGAGAAATAGAGATCACAGCCTTGTAGTCTGGCTCCATGTTTGATCACTGCAACCTGGCCTGCATGCAGCTCGGGTCCAGAGCAATGAAGACCAAGAACTCTACGTTCATGGACCACTACCAGACCAGTGTCTCGAGCCTGAAATAGGCACATCACAAGCACCTTAGAAAAACAGCACTTAACAGTACTAGGTCAGAGTTTGGTTGTACAGATATTATTTGCTTTATAAAAGAGCTCAGTAAAGAATACATAGAGCCTACAGTGGTGCTTGAAAGTTTGTGAACCCTTTAGAATTTTCTATATTTCTGCATAAATATGACCTAAAACATCATCAGATTTTCACACAAGTCCTAAAAGTAGATAAAGAGAACCCAGTTAAACAAATGAGACAAAAATATTATACTGGTCATTTATTATTGAGGAAAAATTATCCAATATTCAATAGTGAGTGGCAAAAGTATGTGAACCTCTAGGATTAAGCAGTTAATCTGAAGGTGAAAAATTAGAGTCAGTTTTGAGTGGGCACCCTGTTTTATTTAAAGAACATGGATCTATCAAAGTTCCTCCTCTTCACAACACATTTGTGGAAGTGGTATCATGGCACGAACAAGGATATTTCTTTCTGAGGAGCTCAGAAAAAGAGTTGTGAGCTCATCTACTACAAAAGGTTACAAACCATCTCTAAGAGTTGTACTCCACAATCCACAGTCAACAGATTGTGTACAAATGGAGGAATGCAAGAACCATTGTTACCCTCCCCCAGGAGTGGGTCAAGTGGCCAACCCAAAATCACTCCAAGGCAAGCGGAATAGTTGGCGAGATCAAAAAAGACCCCAGGGTAAACTTCTGAAGGCCCCCCCTCTCACATTGGCTAATGGTTTATGTTTTTTCATGAGTCACCACAAGACACACTGAACACCCAATGGTGTGCATTGCAGGGGTGCAAGGAGAAAGCCCGCTGCTCTCCAAAAGACCATTGCCTGTCTCGTCTGCAGTTTGCTAAAGATCATGTGGACGAGCCAGAAGGCTATTGGAAGAATGTTTTGTGATGAGAACAAAATAGAACTTTTTTGTTTAAAAGAAAAGCGTTATGTTTGGAGAAAGGAAAGCACTGCATTCCAGCATAAGAACCTTATCCCATCTGTGAAACATGGTGGTGGTAGTATCATGGTTTGGGATCTGTTTTGCTGCATCTGGGCAGGATAGCTTGCCATCATTGATGGAACAATGAATTCTGAATGATATCAGAGAATTCTAAAGGAAAATGTCAGGACATCTGTCCATGAACTGAATCTCAGGAGAAGGTGGGTCATGCAGCAAGACAACGACCCTAAGCACACAAGCCGTTCTACCAAAGAATGGTTAAAGAAGAATAAAGTTCATGTTTTGGAATGGCCAAGTCAAAGTCCTGACCTTAATCCAATTGAAATGTTGTGGAAGGACCTGAAGTGGAAACCCACCAACATCCCAGAGTTGAAGCTGTTCTGTTACAGTACATGTTCTTGTATCTCTAGTAGAAAAAAGGTTTGTTCTTGATATGCTTAATCGCACACTGTAAAAGTAAAGGTAAAAGTAAATACAAGTCCTTATAAAACCATACCTATCAAGCACTGACAGCCCTGCGGTAAGTACTGTGTGGAGCCTCCCTTTGCCGGAATAGCAGTACTACATGTACAAATGTGAGAAGGATAGGCAAGATAGGCAGTTCATCTAAAATGTATTGTTAATAGTATTTATTAACTGTATGTAGAAGGTTGCAGTTAGCATTAATAGGGATAACGTGTCATACTGCCATGGAGACTTGCAAACACTGCTGTGTACAAAAGTTCCTGTCATTGTGTAAGCAAATATTATTTTATCTCTTCAAACATATGCATTTAAAAGCTACTTCCAGGGTTGCCAGACATTGGTTACAAAATGCAATCTAATTCTCCTAAGAAGTTACAACACAGTCTCCCTGAATAGCTTCTACTTGAACAATAACTAGAATGGTCATGTGGTTTCATACTGTGGTCATTTTGGGAGTATGTTTTGGATCACTGATGTGCTGAAAGATCCACCCAAGATCTAGCTTCTTGGCAGTGGTAGAGAGATTTTCATTTCAAATTTCTTCCTATGTCACAGAGTCCATGATGTCATGTACTTTAGAGGGACTTTAGAGAAACATAGTCTCTCATAGTCTCACATTTATTGTCAGTGGTGATGATGTTCTGTTTTTATGACAAACCCACTGTGAGTGTTTCTTATGAAAAACATCTACTCCTGTCTTACTTGACCATAGAAACCATTTCCAGTAAATACTGGAGGAATACTGTATCTAGGTTTGGAACCCAAGCCTTCCAAATAGTTTATTGGCACAGAATTGGTGTCTAGAATTGGAGCCTTTTTTACTTCAGAATGGCAACATCCTCACAGTGCTACAGTTTCATTCACTCATTTTCTTACCTGCTTAATCTTGGTCAGGGTCACGGGAGAGCCGGTGCCTAACCAGCGGCACAGGGCGTAAGGCAGGAGCAACCCTAGACAGGGTGCCAATGCATCGGAAACAACAATTAACCTCGCATGTCTTTGGAATGTGGTGGCAAACCGGAAGATCCAGAGTAAACCCATACAGGCATGGGGAGGACATGCAAACTCCACACAGGCAGAGTCCATGGTCGGGATGGAACCAGGGATCTCTGGAGCTGTGAGGTGACCGTGCTAACAGATCCACAGAGCAAGTGCAGCTTAATAAATGTTATTATTTAATGTTAGTTAACTTCTACATTTATTTCATTTACCAGATGCCCTTACCCAGAGTGACTTACAATTGATACAACCTTACTTCCAAGTAATTGTAGGTTAAGGGCCTCGCTCAAGAACCCAACAGTGGCAGCCTGGCAGAGGTGGGTTTTGAACCCTTGACCTTCTGGTACATAATTCATTACCTTAACTGTTAGGCTACCACTGCCAAGAAGCTAGATCATGGGTGGATTTGTCAGCACAACAGTGATCCAAAACATACGCCCCAAATGACCACAGTATAACATTTTTCGCATGACCATTCCAGTTATTATTCAAGTAGAACAGTTTGGCACCAGTGTAAGATCATGGTGAAAGAACTATCCAGGGAATCTGTGTTGTGAATGATTAGGTTTGTTTTTGGACTGTTTTAAGAAGAATTACACTGTTTATTATAGTTAGATATAGTTAGAGATGTTCATACTTTATTCATCAACAGTTTTTCATAAATATAGAAAACTGTTAGATTAACATTAGGGAAACTGCGACTAATTTGTTACACTTCTTCTCACTTAAGGGTAGAATATGGTTTAGCTCAAACTGGGGACCAGAATGATCTCAAAGTCCAGTTTCATTTCTAACAAAGCAGGTGGAGCGAATTCTTTGTTTTGGTTCTTTGGGTGTGTTCTTTCCTAAGAAAGGAAAGCTTGATGGTCTGATTAAATCATGAAGTCAACTGGAGCATCACCAAGCCAAGGAAAGTGTGCTTACAGATCTGTTGCGTGGTCTCTGAGAATCCCTCTTGGGGAAGAGTTCCATCCATAGACTCAGAAGGGTGAAGAGGTTACCTTTGGACAGTCTGGGTCCATGGCCTGAAACAGAGAGGTGGGAAATGCCAACAACTGATGCAAGAAATCTAAGGGCTCTTCTCATGCCGGTCAGTAATGGTTTAGGTGAAATGCATTTTGTTGAACACATTCATGAAACCTTTGGACCTTGTCGCTGTATATCAGATATACCTTCACGAATTGCTGTGTATCTGATATATCTGATTTACAGCGACAAGAGCTGATGGCTACCCAGAAATTGAAACTGGAACCACACTCCATTAGCGCACCACATGGGGTAGTAATGCCTTATATGAAGTTGTAACATAAAACGAGTAGGATCGCACAGGAGCAAATATCAAAAGTTAAATGTATTTAAAAGGATAGATACAATGTCCAGTAAAAACCCGACAATACTGGGCTAAACATCACATTTATACGTAATCAAAGCACGTGGCAGCTGGGACACGACTGCATGTTGCGTGGGCCGCGTCTAAATCTCCAAGTTACCCTATAAAGTCTCAGTATATAGCCTGCGTAACTACCGCCAGAAAATGACATTGACCTACTCTGTAGCGGTTTGAGACACAGCCCGGGGCTGTAGTGCTAACGCCTGGCTCAGTACTAACCTTGCACTTTACTGTCCGTCTGTGTGCTGCTGTTCTTCACTTGAATTCCCTCATCCCCTGACACGAAGCCGTTAAGTTCTGTACCCGTGTCAGACCTGGACCTGCTGTCTGGGGCTGCCATTCAGTCACACTCGAGCTTCACATGAACTCCAGACTTGGAAAGATTAAATGCACCTTATTCATCCTTCTCTTCCTATTTAGCTTTAACGTCAGTGTGCAGAAGAGGAGGAGCTTCCGTTTGACCTGTACATCCATGGTTGCCATGTATTGCAATAATCCCCAAGGAACGCATGACCGCCATCATTACATGCTGTAATTGGGAATACGCACAGCGAACCTAATGTTCTTCCCCGAGCTGCACAGTTCAAATGACAGAAATTGAGCTTCTATATCCCAGTGTCGACGATGGCGGCAACGAAAGAACTCTCAGCTCTGCAGACAGTCGGTTCAAGCATGAATAAATAAAAACAGTAACAGAGGACCTAATAGCTGAATTAGTGTAAATACCTCATTCATTTGCCTTTCTGCGCCATCTGTAATAGTCGCCCTCTTTGCGACCCGCTAAGTTAAACTACTAATCAGGGCGACGTTAGCAACTTGCATATCTGGAACGATGCAGTTACAATAACCCTATATATGCTGCTAACATTATGAACTATGCTTTTGGATTACCAATTTACCAATTGCCAATGCTTTTTATTCAGATTCAGCGATATAACTGTACCTGAGGTCAAAAATAAAGAAGCAAACAAAGCCCTCCTAAACACTTCAATCTCTATCCTGCTCTCCTCCTTACATAAACACTTCTGTTGCTGCCATAAATCTCGTACTGTAAACAGGTCACCTGTAAATAGAACTTTTTCGCCTCTGTGAAATGCTTGTGTATCTTAGCCCATGGCAAGCGTTTTGCATATTTATCCTCCTGGAAAGTGGTTTAGAGAGTGCTGCTAATTTGAGACCACTACTCCATAGCCTTCTTTCATCTTAGCATTGCTAATTGGAGTAATTTGGTCTTTATGCTGTACTTTCTGTACCTTTGCAGTCCCTAAGTGAATACAGCTTCACATATTGGTCTTTCAATGGTCACCTTGAATACTCTGATCACAGTTTGGATACAAAAGATCCAGGTTTAGCAAAGGTAAAGTGTTTCAAAGTGCAACTTTCCCTATAGAAACGTTCAGATTAGCCACGATTTGACACTGAGAAAGCCCCGTTAACATAGAACTATTTGAGACGTTCACTTAAGTCTGACTCCATGCACCAAAAACAGCCAAATTCTTCACTGCATTTCTTTTTCAATTCTGATTTGGTAATTTTTATAAATCCAATTCACTAGGTGTGGTTTCATTCCTCAAATTCATGAGCTGAAATGAAACTATTAGGACAACCAGATTTACAACAATACTGGCCATGTCACTGAGTTTTCAAGCTTTAACACACCTTGCTCTGTGGAATGATGGATGATCAAACTGAAAAAAATGACTTCCTCATCAAAACACCTATTTCCATTAATGGAAAGAGAAACGTGTCCAAAGTTGTTTGTTTTTTAATGTGTTTTGTTTAATGTCGCTATCAGTATCAGTGGATATTTCAGCGACACACACACACAAGGTTATATCAAGACTACAGTGGGGCAAAAAAGTATTTAGTCAGCCACTGATTGTGCAAGTTCTCCTACTTAGAAAGATGAGAGAGGTCTGTAATTTTCATCAGAGGTCACTTCACAACTATAGAACAAAATCACATTGTTAGGATTTTTAACGAATTTAATTGTAAATTATGGTTGGAAAAGTAAGTATTTTGGTCAATAATTTGGTTCAATTGATTCCAATACTACATAACTTTGGTTTGTCAATACAGAGGTCAAAAACGTTTCCTGTAAGGTCTTCACCAGGTTGGCCACACACTGTAGCTGTATTCTGGCCCATTCCTCTTCCTCCATGCAGATCTCCTCTAGAGCAGTGATGTTTTGGGCAAACACAGATTTCACTCCCTCCCACTTTTCATGGGTTTGAGGTCTGGAACTGGGCTGGCCACTTCAGGAACCTTGAAATGCTTTTTACGGGAGCCACTCCCTTCGTTGCCCGAGCAGGGGGCCCGCGCGTGTGTTGGGATCATGTCATCTGGAAGACCCAGCCCACGTTCCACTTCATACGCTCCTGATGGAAGGAGGTTTTGGCTTAAAATCTCAGATCCAATGTCCCCGTTCATATCGTCCTCAACACGGATCAGGTCGTCCTTTCCCTTCTGCAGAAAAACAGTTCCCAAAGCATGATGTTTTTTCCATCACATCCCATGCTTCACAGTAGGTATGAGCACCAATCATCCTTCTTTCGTCCTCCAAACACGGCGAGTTGAGCTTTTATACTCAAAAAGTTCTAGTTTGGGGGGGGGGGGGGGGGGGGGGGGTTTCATCTGACACCTGAATATTCTCCCACTCCAAGAGAAAAGGAGAACAAAAATCCTCTTCTGGGTCATCCATATGCTCTCTGGCAAAACTTCGACTGACCTGGACATGTAACTCGAATCTTAAGCATGGGGACATCGCCTGTCACTTGCAGATCTGAGTCCCTCTCGGCTTGTGTGTTTACTCTGATTGTAGCCTTGTTCCTACTTTGGTCCCAGCTCTCTGCAGGTCATTCATCAGGTCCCCTATCCGTGTAGTTCTGGATTTTTTGCTCACCGTTCTCATGATCATTTGACCCCACGTGATGAGATCTTGTGTGGAGCCCCAGATCGAGGGAGATTATCAATAGTCTTTTAATGTCTTATAATTGCTTGATTTATTCCCACCAACAACCTGCCTTGCCTTTGTAATTCACTCTTGCCCAGCCTGGTGTCAGTCTACAATTTTCTCCTGGTGGTCCTTCAACAGCTCTTTGGTCTTGGCCTGGTTGAGTTTGGAAGTCCTGACTGTTTGAGGCTGTGGACGTTTCCCTTTTAGACAGATAACGAGGTCAAACAGTTGCCATTAATACAGTACAGATTGGAGGACGAAGTCGTCTTAAATAAGTCACAGGTCCTGTGAGAGCCGAAATCTTGCTTTTTTTTGGGGTGACCAAATAAACTTATTTCCCTCATGACTTACAATTAATTATTTAAAAATCCTCAATGTGATTTCCTGGATTTTTTTTCTCATTTTGTCTCTCATAGTTGAAGTGTAGCTATGATGAAAATTACAGACCTCTCTCATCTTTCTAAGTAGGAGAACTTGCACAATCAGTGGCTGACTAAATATTTTTTTTGCCCCACTGTCAAGTCAATGCCAGTTTAGCGTAATCAATTTATCTAATGCACGCACAAGAAGGACATGCAGACTCCACACAGAAAGGACCCAGGCTGCTCCCCATTAGATTACCATTTGTCTTGTGCATGTTCTAAGGCATATTGTTTTGAGTTTTCCATTCTGGCGCTTTGACATCTTACTTGGTCTATATACCCCTTGGTTTGTCATCTCCAGGACAATTTTTTTGTGTTATTTATGTACAATGTGATGTAAAATGGTGTGAAATACAATACTTCAAACAAAACATACTTAAGTAAAATTGTGATGCATTACGTACAAATATGATTTGCATAGTCATCTGAAGGGAAAGAAAAAAAAAAAAAAAAGCCCAAACCCTACTACCTGCAGTAAGACATACAGGGCGTACACCGTGGTGTACATTTATTCACAAGTTCATTTACAATGGCAATATAAACATGTAAACACTACTTTAATTAAATGCTGGTTCCTGCTCTGCCTATGATTTGTACAGTTAAGTGAACAAGCGCATGAGGTGGTAAGCTTATTCATGCATGGGAAAACAATTCCACTTTACTGCAACAATGACTACAACACAGGAAGTCTTACTGAGATTTATTCGGGTCATATTTTACAACATACAACACTACAGGTAAAAAACAATAAATAATTCTCGTTTAGTCTTTTATTCAGAAACTATACAATATATACAACATTATATATATAACACTCTTGGCTTCTACACCCAACCAGTTAAGCACTCATTAATATTTCGGGTAAACATGGCCTATGTAACAGAACAAAATCTTATTTACATGACAGTTAAACACCAATAATGCACCGATCTGAAAGTAAACAAAGTGGCGTTAATAGCCATATTTGTAGTTAGTAGCCATCAGGGGACAGGAAACGGAAAATGAGGTGACTTTATGAAAGGGGTCATCAACATTTTCTACTATGGGTGTCAAGCTGGCATTCCAGCTGCTTGGCTGGCATGAAAACCACACTAGACCTTTTTGACCCCTTGGGTAGCCCCCCACCGTGGTGACACGGGTTACCAGCCAGACAGGACCGTCCACACCTGGGTGATCATCCCCATGGACTGTGCTGTGATGGACTGTTTCTCCAGATCACTTATGGGGGACCTGGACCCCATCCCACCCACACACAACCAGGAAAATTGGGCTTAAAACATGGAGAAAATGCAAATGATGTGTGCTGCTTTTAAGCTGACCTGCATTTGTTCTGTGAAAGGGATTTCTCCTCGATCGATATACCCGCCTGTAAACCTGCCTCGACTTAGAAAATTGTGAGTTGTATTAAAATAATGCCTTTTATCCATCTTTTCTCTCAAGCATGCATACAGTGCACCACAGATGTGCCTTCGATGACCTTAATTTAAGTTTATAGTAAAGAGTTTTGATGGAGATTTGGAGCAGCTAAAGTGAGGCATGCATTGTGCACTTGCCGGACTGCACTGTACACCTCTATAAACAGATTACTGTACTGCTCCAAATCAGCAAACCTCGCTCATGAATTCCCTTCACTTCCACAACGGAGATAAAAATGTGTGCAGCCCTAACCCTGTGCACAGCACAAGCTGCCACCAGAGTGCAAATCAAACGGACTGCTGTGCTTGTATGTATTGGATTGGATGTATGAATCCTAAGTAGCTGTAACAGAGATGTGGGTCAGAACACAAAGTTCTGTCCTATAAATGTGCATTTCATGTTGTCCGTATACTATATAATACAAGTGATAATTCCCACATAGTTAAAAAATGCCTACAGATTCATGCTAGAACTTCAGCATGCCTCTGACGGTAGTAAACACAGACCTGAAATCTAAACAGTCACTCGCTTTAATCTACCTATACAATGCGTGTGTGGCACCTTCTGCCTCTCAGGGAACCATTTGCAGTTGTTAACAGTGCCCTCTAGTGGTTACAAGCGTGGATGTAATGGATGAGCCGCTGTGTCTGGGTCAGTTTTTGAAGGCTCCACAGCGGCTGGCTCTGCAGATGAACTCCTTCAGCATGTTTCCATCGATCTGCCAGAACGCTGCCGTCTGAGTCACTTCAGTTAGGTGGTTGACACAGAACTTAAAACAGAACTCCTCAAGATCCTTAGAGAACAGAGAACATTACGCCTGTGAAAACTACTTTACTACAACTTCTAACCCAACTTGTTTAAAAGTGAAACGTAACTTGTCCCGAAGGCACAGATAATGTGAAGCCTTGTTCAGGCGACAACAAAGGTAAGGTCAGGTCAGGACCATTTTCCTGGCAGGAGTGGTTATGGCACTCCAAGACATTGACGTTGACACAGACAGACATTGAACTGAGAGAAGCAGGATGGTCATTTCGACAAATTGCTAACCTCTAGGCTGTTCTGACCTAACTATTAGCAGGTTTTGGGAGCAGTGGTTCCGTGAGGGCAAGGACACATGGCGAACAGGCTCTGGACGGCCCAGACTGACCACCAGTAGAGGGGATCGTTTGATAAGCCGACAAGCACGAGCATCTCCCACAGTTTTGTTGTCCACCATCCAGAAACAGGAGGCACCTTCACCACACACACGTCCATTTCCAGGTGCTTAGCAGAAGGAAATTTGTTGTCACAGTGCCCATCACGTGTCCTGCCATTGATAGCCAGCCACCATCGCTTTCGTTTACAGTGGTGTCATGAACGAGAAACCTGGACCCGTGGGACTGGAACCGTATCATCTTTTGCATCAAATCCAGGTTCTGTTTGGGATCCGACAATGATCGGGTTCGAGTATGGAGGCCTCGTGGTCAGCACTTTACAGGATTTACAGGTTCAGCTGCAACATCTGCAGGAAGATGTGCCACAGGATACCATATAGAACCCGAAAGCCTCCAATGATCAACCATATCTCATCTTGCGTCCAGGCTAGAGGTGGGATAACAGGGTACTAGAGCCTCCTTTCTATTGTGGTTTCCCCCAATAAACGTATCCTTTCGCTCCAAAATTGTAATCGAATACATACATCATCACGTTTCATTCGAGTCCAACATCTCCTTCTTGGTGATTTTTTTTGTCAATGAGAATATTTATCAATGTTAGCTTAATAGGTAATAGTTTTGGATAATTATATTAATCCTGTTAGAGGGTTACAAAGGAATTTCTTATGCTTATTGAAGGTAATTGCTCAGACACCTTTTAATTCATGCCTGCATATTAATATGTCCTATAAGTAGTGTGTACCTCAGCGTCGTATCTGACTGCAGCAGCCAGCAGGGAGAAAGCGTTCTCCACTGTAATGCCCCGCTTTATGATGTGCTGACACAGGTGCTTTAGCCTGTTCTCACAGTATGCAGTTGCCAAGTCCAGAAGACCTATGGCAGGACAAAAAGTTGCTTGGTGAATGTTAATGAGAGGGAAGCAACAGGCAAAAAAAATCCAGAACATAAAGACAGAGCATACACTGATCAATCATAACATTATGACCACCTCCTCGTTTCTACACATTGTCTATTTTATCAGTTTCACTTATCGTATAGAAGCATTTTGTAGTTCTAGAAATACAGACTGTAGTCCATCTGTTTCTCTACATACTTTGTTAGTCCCCTTTACTCTGCTCTCTAATGGTCAGGACCCCCACAGATCAGGTACTATGTGGGTGGGGGATCATTCTCAGCACTGCGGTGACCCTGATGTGTATAAAAACTCCAGCAGCACTGCTGTATCTGCTCCACTCATACCAGCACAACCCACACTAACACAACACCACCACCACATCAGTGTCACTGCTGGACTGAAAATAGTCCACCTACCAAAAATGTCCAGCCACAAGCATCCTGTGTGCACTGATGAACGCTTAGAGGATGACTAACACAAACTGTGAAACAACAGATGAGCTGCTGTCTCTGACTTTACAAGGTGGAGCAATATGGATTAAGCATCTAATAGAGTGTACAGTGAGGGAACACAGTGTTTAAAAACTCCAGCAGCACTGCTGTCTGATCCATTCATGCCAGAACAACACACACTAACATACCCCCACCACATCAGTGTTGCTGCAGTGCTGAGAATGATCCCCCACCCAAATAGTACCTGAACAGTGGGGGTCCTGACCATTAGAGAACAGAGTAAAGGGGACTAACAAAGTATGTAGAGAAACAGATGGACTACAGTCTGTAATTGTAGAACTACAAAGTGCTTCTATGTGGTAAGTGGAACTGATCAAATGGTCATTGAGTGTAGAAACAAGGAGGTGGTCATAATGTTATGCCTGATCGGTGTATAGGTATACAGTAATACAGGATTGGGTATCGTTTGCATTTTATCGATTCTGATTCTGCTTATGGATTCGACTTCTTATCAATTCCAAAATGGTGAAAAAATTTGCCAAATGTTTAGCTATAAACATTTTTTTTAATTTCAAAAGTACTCATTTTTACTTTAAGCTTTTTGCTCCCATTTTAAACCTATGACTAGTAAAAAGCACAACGTGGCTTAATGTGCTAAAGCAGTGACCTAGGAACAAATAGGACGAGAAGGCTTGATGAGAGGTTTAGCTTAACTTTCAGACCAGACTGGTTTTCCAAGGTCATTGTTTTCGCACATTAAGCCACATTAAGCTTTGTTCATGCGGTTAATGCAGCATTGGCGCTAGGAGAGCGCAGTCGCTCGAACATGGTACACTGCTGCAGCTCAGTATTATGCTGGTGTATTAGATGTTTTGCAACCTCCTTTACGACAGATCAACTTTCCACACATATTGCATTTAGTATTTTTGTTTTCTATCAAAGTGGAGCCAAACCTTTGAGCGCTTTTGAGATCCAGAGGAGTGACAAATCTAAAGTATGTGATACAGTGGGGCAAAAAAGTATTTAGTCAGCCATTGATTGTGCAAGTTCTCCTACTTAGAAAGATGAGAGAGGTCTGTAATTTTCATCATAGCTACACTTCAACTATGAGAGACAAAAAGAGAAAAAAAATCCAGTGGCACTGCAGGATCTGAGTCCCTCTCAGCATAGTGTGTTACTGATGGTAGCCTTTGTTACTTTGGTCCCAGCTCTCTGCAGGTCATTCATCAGGTCCCTCCATGTAATTCTGGGATTTTTGCTCACCGTTCTCATGATCATTTTGACCCCACAGGATGAGATCTTGCATGGAGCCCCAGATCGAGGGAGATTATCAATGATCTTGTATTTCTTACAGTTGCTCCCACAGTTGATTTATTCACACCAACCTGCTTGGCTACTGTAGATTCACTCTTCCCAGCCTGGTGCAGGTTTACAATTTTCTTCCTGGTGTCCTTCAACAGCTCTTTGGTCTTGGCCATGGTTGAGTTTGGAGTCTGAATGTTTGAGGCTGTGGACAGGTGTCTTTTATACAGATAACGAGATCAAACAGGTGCCATTAATACAGGTAACGAGTGGAAGACAGAAGAGCTTCTTAAAGAAGAAGTTACAGGTCTGTGAGAGCCAGAAATCTTGCTTTTTTGTGGGTGACCAAATACTTACTTTCCACCATAATTTACATTTAAATTCTTTAAAATCCTACAATGTGATTTCCTGGATTTTTTTTCTCATTTTGTCTCTCATAGTTGAAGTGTAGCTATGATGAAAATTACAGACCTCTCTCATCTTTCTAAGTAGGAGAACTTGCACAATCAGTGGCTGACTAAATACGTTTTTGCCCCACTGTACATGATGACATGACGCACATGTCCTCCTTCATACAGATGTGTTTTTGCACTAATCATGGCCGAGTATTTAAAGCATAAAATGTGTTAGTAGGAACAAATCAATGGAATCAATTCTATTTCCTTAACGGGTACCCGGATCTTGGAATTTTCAAACTCAAAAAAGGGTCCGAATACCCAACCCTATTTAAACTGAATCCCACAGCAGGAACATTAACATTAACATCTCTGATTATTCAATTTATGCATCAGGCTTCTGTCTACCTTATTGATTGCAGCCATGTTACAGATATGCTCACCCCAACTCAAACTAAAAATCAGACTCTTCTGCTACACTACTGAGTCCAGTGCTTCACATGATCCATCAGAGACTCACCGATGGCATCCTCTGGAGGAAGATCTACCGTATCTGTATAGAGGAACTCAAGGAAGGAACGGTAGACAGGGTAGGAGAACTGATCAATCTCAATCACCTCTTTTATGTCTTCGGTCCAGTGGGACTGAAACATGGATCGGAAATGCTCGCATCTGTAATGAAGAAAATGTTTTCCATTCAAGACAGTGATGAATTGTATTGAAATAATGCACACTGAGACGCACTTAGCATTCAGATGCGCTGCTTTGTTTCACATGGCAACTTAGAGTCGGAGAAGTAACTAAAAGTATGTTGTCATGCTGTATTCAAAATAAATGTTTAGGGCTATGAAACTATTTTGTTCCAAGTGTGGCTTAAGGTTAGTGATTATTTATTGTGCATAAAATAGTGTGAGCGCTCACCTAATTTTGAGCACTGCTTTGTGGACGTGAATTAATTTGCCATCTACGCTAAACTTGAGGTCTGAGGTCTCCGGGCTGTCGAACTCTTTCTTCAAAGACTGAGCCACTGTCAGGAAATCATCGTGTTCTTCAAGAAAAGTAAGACTTGTGTTATTACATACAGCCATGTTATTTTTCAACACGACTGCTTTACCTGTGAACCGAAACTGAATGCAATTCAGGTTTGAAAAAGTTACATGAAGGCCCAACAGTGGCAGCTAGGTAGAGCTACAATCAATAATTCAGTATCTTAACCTCCACCACCACCAGTTCTGGCATCACATGTCAAATGACAATTAATGCTTCTCATAGCAAAGGGCAGATTCATTTCAGCCAACAAGATTCTCAAATATATGTGTACTGACCAAGTACAACTTTGTTTCATCTGTATGTGAACCAGTAACAGGTTGTAACATAAAATGGTCCACACTTACCTATGGACAGCAGCCTCCACATCACTGAAGGTGTGGCAAAGCAGGCAAACACGTCATCAGTACAGCAGAAGTGTGTGCGGTGAGGCAGGACGACCACCTGACCTCTGCACTGGCCCCACATGTAGACCCGACCACTCTGGGTCTTTGCTGCTGAGGTGTGAGTGGAGTGACATGCTGCTATCTCCACAATTCTGGAAGAGTTCAGTTACAGAAAATATTAATGGTAAGAGTAGAAAGAAAGCACGACAGGTGGAAAATGTTCTCATACAAACCAATACTTCTATTGTTTACATAGAAAGCACATTGTATTCATGTCTGCTCTTAACAGGACTGTGTGTGTGAAAGAAGAATTCCTATGACAGGACATACAAACAGGAAGAGAAGTCACAGGAAATTCCCAAGCACGTAGGGCAACAGGAAGGGGCTTTCGGATGCAACAATACACTATGATGTCCAGCCCCTCCGATCACACATACCCCATCCCTTCAATAATAACTCAACATGACCTGATTACTGCACAGAGTGTTTAGCCACTAAGCTGATATAGAAGTAATCCGAGAAGGGAAGTTAGCAGAAAACAACAACGAGAGAAACCAACAAAAACCACAAACAGAACACAAGCATTAGCCTCCTCCACCATACCTCTCTTTCTCAGTCATGACCTGGACAGGACTGAGTTGATTGCTCTTGTTTCCTGTACCAAGCTGGCCGTAGGTGTTGGCTCCCCAGGCGTACAACAGCCCCTCATCTGTTAGTGCCAGAGAGTGGGCATAACCACAGGCAACCTGAAACACACGATGTATCTAGCAGGTTAAATACGCTTACCATAGGAGACACTGCTGGTTTTATTGGTGCACATAAGGGCTAAGGTGTTGGAGTTTGGACTACTCAATCCATGGTCCAGAAGGTTGGGTTCTTGAGCAAGGCGACTGTATCAGAGGTTAGACACTCTGGTAAAGGGTGTGTGCTAAATGAATGAAAGTACATGTCATTTGTGGAACTGAAGTGGTGAAGTGCTTCAGGTACTCAACTCTGGACCAGAAGCATATGCCCTGAACTCCTAGTGACTTGGATTGTACAAAGAGGCAAAGAGGTAAGCTAGTCAGGGGGCAGAGCCAGGTGCAAACCAGCAGCCCCTGCTATATTACTTTAGCAGTATGCTGTCATAGAAAGCCCAAACTGGCTCAGAGGAGTGGGACTCCCCAAGAGGACAAATACTAGGCCAATCTGAAAAACAGATGCCTCACAGGTCCTCAACTATCAGCCTCACAAACTCGTCTGTTCCAGCCTGTCCCTTCAGAGCACAAACCGCTGTACCACACCTGCACAGGCTACAATATACATAAACTAGGACTCTTCCCAATCTCTTCCATGACTAACAGCACATGATATCAGCAACCATCAGTCCTGATGTGCACTCAATAACTTGGTTTACTTTTTATTTACATTTGTGTATTGCTTTTTGTATTTCTATTGTTATAGCTATTATAGTTCTATTGTTCTGTCTTGTATTTATTGGGACACCACACCTAAAAGATTCCTTGTATACCCTGTACCTGACAAACAAAACCTTTCTATACTATTTTACAGTGATCTGAAAAGGGACAAATCACAAAGCAGCAAGGTTTGAAGAGCTACATTAACTATAAATTTTGATGGTCAAATGAGTCCCATTTTCTTTTATGTTTACGTGTATTAAGACAAGCCGGTGAAGGGAGTGTGATGTGCTGCTGAGACAATCAGGGTTCGGGCATTCATGAACAACAATTCCTGCTTAAACATTGTCGAAGGCCAGTAATAACATCTCAGCTCGTATACTGTGTTCTTACCTGCAGAATGCAGACACCCTGCAGCCCTTGTATGCGACATGGCGTCAGTTGATTTCCATTATTCCCCAACCCAAGCTGTCCATTACCATTATAGCCCCAACCATAAACCTGAAACACACATAGGGGGCAAAAGGCCATGTGTAACTGAAAAAAGAAAGTATGTACATATTTGCACACATCAAAGATGTTTAAGATGAGATTTGAAAGCAGCAAGAAAATCATTTACTTGGCAGATCTGTGCTTAGATTAAAAGATGAGACTCATAGGTAACCCGAACCACAATAATATTGTCACAAAGCAACAGAAAGAAAAGGATAAAGAGAGAATAAATGGTATAAAATGAAAAGTAGTTTGTCAGGAACCATCACAGAAAATCCTATCAAAGTTAGCATCAGTTCAAAAAGAGCAAAGCATTTTTACCTCGCCGTTGTCTGAGACGGCCATGGAGGAGGTCTGACCACAGGCTATGCCGACCATCACTTTGCTCTGGAGGCAGTTGGAGACTATGCGTGGTGTGGGCTGGTTGGCAGTGGAACCTGAACCCACCTGCCCACAGTTATTATAGCCCCAAGCAAACACCTGAGTAAATTAAACAGACAAATGAATACAACCAAACGATGACAACCAAACATTTGAATACTGAACTTAAATACTAGTGATGCACGATATATCGGCGGCCGATATATTATTTGCCGATATATGGACCTTTTTCAGATATCGGTATCGGTCTGATATTAGAATTTTAGCCGATATTATAACCGATATTTATAACCTATTTACATATGAATATTTCTTTGATTTTTAATTTGGCTGTTATTCATTAAGCAAAATATCTGATGATGCTGACTGTATAGTTCTGCATGCAGTTCTATTCTTTCTTGGAGCTTCTCAGTCCTAAGATTTCTTACACACTTTGTTCTTGCTGCTGCTGAACAAAAAAAAAAAAAAAAAAAAAAAAAAAAAAAAAAAAGTCTCCTACCTTTTTCAAGGAAGGTTAAAAAATCAAATGGAATTAAACCATTTTTCCTGATTTAACTGTTTTGTTTATTATTATTTATTTTATTGCAAAAATATTTTACTGTATTTGAAATGCAGATAGGTTAAATTATCGGTTTTCAACATCGGTATCGGCCACAATAATGTGCTAAAAATCAGTTATCGTATCGGCCCAAGAAATTCAATATCGGTGCATCCCTATTAAATACAGAACACATTAAATTAAATCTGAAGGTCTGCAAATTTGATATAAATGAGATGGTCATAGTGCTGATAACATACAGTCAATGAGTCATCATCTGAATGAACCTATTCAGATTGAACCTATTCAGATATGGGACTGTGGTAGCCTAGCGGGTAAGGTACTGGACTATGGACCAAAAGGTCCAGGGTTCAAATCCCACCTCTGCCAAGCTGCCACTGTTGGGTCCTTGAGCAAGACCCTTAACCCACAGTTGCTTGGATTGTAAGACTGTACCCATTGTAAGTCGCTCTGGATAAGGGCGTCTGCTAAATGCTGTAAATATAAATATAAATATTCTATTCCAAAGTACGGGTCAGACAATTAATATTCATATAATCGGAATCAAATATTCCTTTATATGCAATGGAGAAATGCATACGCACTTTCTGTTTATTCAAACCTAGTTTCAATGTAACGTAGCATAGTGCTTTCAGAGTGGGCTGTTATCTGTGGAGTGGGACTGTGGAACTAGCAGGGTGTGTTCATCATGTGTATCAGTCACATCTCATAATGAACCACTGAATAAAACAAGAGTAGAGGGTGTAAGAAGCCATTCAGGACACCATCCACTTCTACTATTTTCCTAATATGCATTCGTTATATATTGTGCTAATTGGTACAGATTGAATTGTGGGTTAGGGGATTAAAACACCCCATATGTTAGGAATCAGGAATTCAGATAATGGGAGTTACTATTAGTTGGACTCTTATTGTAAATTGAGAAATGTTTTCCCTTTAAGCCTTTTTTTAAAGCTGCTGGGCCCTGTTTTTCGATTTAGCTTGAAATGAAAACGTCTGGTATGGGTTTGCATTACTACTAAAGAGTGAACTTCTGAAGCGACAGTTCACCAACAGTAATTTTAACTGCTGTTTATAAACCTACTATATAACATACCGTATTTTTCGGACCATAAAGCGCACCGGGTTATAAGGCGCGATATCAGTGATCGGCTGCTAACGGGTATGTTTTCATACATAAAGCGCACCGGGTTATAAGACGCATGAAATGAAACAAAACTCTTAAGTTCCGTTGGAAGCTCAGTTTGGTCTTTACCTGGCACAGGGCTTCTTGCTTCCTCCACTTCCGTACCATTGATTCGTTAATGTTGAATTCTCTCACAGCTGCTCTATGACCATGTTGTACTGTGTGACTGATAGCGTTGTGTTTGAAATCCGCTTCGAAAATGAATGAATGAATGCACGTACCCTAATGCTGAAGCACATACCGTATTACTCCGCTATGCTGTGCACTACGGTGGCCGTAAGCATCGTAACTTACCAAGGCCGTGCTAAAACATTTTGACAGATTTAGGAGCGCCGTGTACCATCTACAATCGGTTCTAGGTCAGAAAGCACAACCAGAATTAATTCATACATTAGACGCACCGCATTTTAAGGCGCACTGTCAATTTTTGAGAAAGTTAAAGGATTTTAAGTGCGCCTTATGGTCCGAAAAATACGGTATATTAAAGGAGGGGAAAAAGTGACTCAACAATGTTAAATGAAGCTAATATTTATACTAAAAATGTTAATATAAAAACCATGTTTTATTGTGGATTACAGAGATAGTGTGCTTATAAACTATTATCCTTGCTTGTTGTGTCGTTTAAGAAAGTTTATGTTAAATAAAACTCAAAACTCAAATGTGCGCCTGGCTGTTACAGGGCAGGTCAGATGTTTGGTCAGTGAACTGCATGCAGCAATGGACCATGTGTTAGGTACAGTTAGTGTCCTCATTTAACGTCCGAGTTCTTAAGAATTATAATAGAAATTAAAAACGTCTTAAATACATCTAATCCAGATCCAGAGCGACTTACAATTGATACAATCTTACAATCCAAGCAATTGTGGGTTAAGGGCCTTGCTCAAGGTCCCAACAGTGGCAGCTTGGCAGAGGTGGGATTTGAACCCTGGACCTTCTGGTCCATAGTCCAGTACCTTACCCGCTAGGCTACCACAGTCCACTATCATATCTATCACTATCATTTATAAAGGACACAAAAATAAAAATGATTGTATTGTATGCTATAGTACTGTAAGTGTTTTAATTAATATCATCATTTAAAAAAAGCACTACATGCTAAGTATCTAAACTACTAGGTCACTATATGGTACATGTCCATTTCAGTCATTCAGTCAGTCCAGTGTCACAGAATGTGGACTTCAAATGGGGCATACCTAAATGTGAAGACTGCCAGCTCAAACAGGCTGTCGTCAGAGTAGTACGTAATACTTGTTACAGCCCAATATGCGAGTAAATCATTTTAAGCACCGAGCTATTTCAGTACATGTGCAGCTAAATGTTTAATAATGAGAAAGTACCCCACCAGGGCTGCTATAATCACGTTAGAGTGCTGCAAAATTGCACTTAACAGACCTAAAGCAACCCTTTATGAGAGAGATATTTAAGATTGTATGCACACACTATTTATACAAGCTGCAGACTGACTATTCTGGATATATATATATATATATATGCATGACAAATGCAAATAAAAACCAGTGATTAGAGGGCACAGAAAAATTTAGGCAGTGTCGATGCCTAAGGCGGAACAACCTTTCAGGCTTAGCTATTTGGGACTGTGGTAGCCTAGTGGGTAAGGTACTGGACTATGGATCAAAAGGTCCAGGGTTCAAATCCCGCCTCTGCCAAGCTGCCACTGTTGGGTCCTTGAGAAAACCCACAATTGCTTGGATTATAAGACTGTATCAGTTGTAAGTCGCTCTGGATAAGGGCGTCTGCTAAATGCTGTAAATGTAAATATTAGTGTTGAAAGCCCTCCATCATCCTTTTATTATGTAATGAATCTACAATTCTAAACCAGAATTAAATGTTGTGAAATGAGGAAAGGCTTAAACAGGAAAGGAAATAAACTCCCTGCATGAATGTAAAACAACTGGAGTTCCTTTAACCAACGTATTAAACAAAAAGCTTCGGTGGTAATGACTACACAATGTGGGGGTGAAACAGTCAAGCAGATATGCAATATATTGAGGCCCTAACAGCCTACTTACTCAGGATTTATTTCCCATGATGCCCCGTATTTATCTCACCTCCCCTTCGTGAGTCAGGGCCAGCGAATGATGCGATCCACAAGCCACCTCTATCACCCTTTTGTTCTGCAGGTTGGTGGACACAAGCAAAGGAGACACTCCCTGATTTGTAGCTCCATTACCCAACTGACTGTATCCATTATGACCCCAGGCGTAGAGTTGTCCCTCTGTAAAGGCAAAGGGCACACTGGTCTCAGGAAAGGCATCCCACATGCAAAACAATACACGGGCATAGTCAGCTCCAAAATAACTGGCACTCTTGATAAAGAGCAACAAGGTTTTTTACCTTAACAAAATCATACTTTCAATTTGTTGGACACTTAACCCAGCGTAAGCGTAATTGCTACTAATAATGACCTTTATTGTATAGGACACACAACATAGGTAGTGAGAGGACAAAACAAATATACACAAATAAATATAAAAAAAATGTGCGTTCAAATGCATGTGCGTATCCATGTGTGGGTTCCTGCTCACAACGCAAACGCCTTCTGCATCTGCATCACAGGCAGGAGATATGCAAATGTGATAATGTTTCACAGGTGTAAATCAGTGGTGCATCACAGACATGAAACGTGCATACGTAAGGTGCCATACAGTGGTGCTTGAAAGTTTGTGAACCCTTTAGGATTTTCTGCATAAATATGACCTAAAACATCATCAGACTTTCACACAAGTCCTAAAAGTAGATAAAGAGAACCCAGTTAAACACATGAGACTAAATTATTATACTTGGTCATTTATTTATTGAGGAAAATGATCCAATATGACATATTAGTGAGTGGCAAAAGTATGTGAACCTTTGCTTTCAGTATCTGCTGTGACCCCCCCTGTGCAGCAATAACTGCAGCTAAACGTTTCCTGTAGCTGTTGATCAGTCCTGCACACCGGCTTGGAGGAATTTTAGCCCATTCCTCCGTACAGAACAGCTTCAGCTCTGGGATGTTGGTGGGTTTCCTCACATTAGCTGCTCACTTCAGGTCCTTCCACAACATTTCCATTGGATTAAGGTCAGGACTTTGACTTGGCCATTCCAAAACATGAACTTTATTCTTCTCTAACCATTCTTTGGTAGAACGACTTGTGTGCTTAGGGTCGTTGTCTTGCTGCATGACCCACCTTCTTTGAGAGCGTAATACTACTGGGACTAACAAAAAATGAGGACTTTCCTGATCTAACTTCTCACCATTAAATCATATGCGTATCTCCATACTGATACCAATACTATTGCAAGTTCATGAATATAGCTTACCCTCTGTAGCGAGTAGCACATGTGGCCCACTGCCATAGCTCAGACTGACCACCTTCTTTCCGCTCAGATACTCCAGCTTTTTAGGGACGATGGTGCTCTGACTGTCACCTGTGCCCAAGCAGTTACTGCAGTTCAGCCCAAAGACATACACCTTCAGAGCAAAACAAAGTATATTCCTTTTATTTTTACAAAATACACATTACATTATGTACATTTTTTAAAGATGTTTTGATATCAAGTAAAAAAAAAAAGAAAATGGCAATGAAATAAGATTAGGGAACAAAATGCTGTACAGAAAACAACCCTGTTCCTGGTGGCAGAGCAATAATAGTTGAATGTTCCTAATATCCTGAAAATGCACATGAAGGTCTCCAAACCAACTCATTTTCATTTGTCTGTCATGTGTATATGAGAGACCCACCGCCACTGTTTTATTACACAAGAGGTTCATGTGATGCTTGATTTATGTTTGGTCAGCATGATGTAATCATTGTACTTGTGGTCAGGCACAGTAACGACGACTAAGGACACAGCACAAATGCTTAAACCAGCTTCACAGATCTTTGCTCTCTGTCTTATGGAGTGAGATCACTATCTTTTTTATACGAGAGCGCAAAATCAGTTTAAATCGAGCTAAAGCAAGAACTTCCAACGCGGCAGCGCTTTCCAGTTCTGTGCGCGTTTATAGATAAAAACCGGAAATACATCAGAGGTCAAGGCTTGGTAGATCATTACTGGAACTATCAATTGCAAGATTTACATTTTACATTTACAGCATTTAGCAGAGCGACTTACAATTGGTACAGTCTTACAGTCCAAGCAATTGTGGGTTAAGGGTCTTGCTCAAGGACCCAACAGTGGCAGCTTGGCAGAGGTGGGATTTGAACCCTGAACTTTCTGGTCCATAGTCCAGTACCTTACACGCTAGGCTACAACTGCCCCACAAAATAATTTACATTTACAGCATTTAGCAGGCGCCCTTATCCCGAGCGACTTACAATTTATACATTCTACCAGGCTACCACAGTCCCTACCAAGATGTTGCTAAAGGAAATCGGCAGGAAGGAATAATATAGAGAATAATATAAAATGCAGTAGAAGACACTGAATGCATTATTAAAGCTAAAATGAAGGATAAATGGCAAAATCTATGGGCACAGAACAGACTGGAAGACAGTTTTATAATATTAAAAGTAAAGTGGGAAATTACTGTATTTCAAAAGAAGAACCATACCATGATGGCCAGCCAGTTCTCTGCACAGCTTCCAGAAATCGACAGCTATACCGGTATATTATCTTAAATACATTATATCTACTGAGAATGCATAGTTATTTCAGACATCTTTACAACAAATCACATGTTCACACACTAGGCCTGACAATGGAACATCGTTCTAAGATCAAAATGGAAACAGGTCTTAATTTTAATGTAATACCATCACTGATTTGCTGAATTTAAGATACTGGGGAGAAAATAACATAAAACGCTGCTAGTGCAAAGATTTGGGCACCTATTTATTCATTTACATGTACATTTACAGCAATTGGTACAGTCTTACAATCCAAGCAATTGTGGGTTAAGGGTCTTGCTCAAGGACCCAACAGTGGCAGCTTGGCAGAGGTGGGATTTGAACCCTGGACCTTCTGGTCCATAGTCCAGTACCTTAACCACTAGGCTACCACAGTCCTATTCACTGTAGTTTCTGTCAAGGAGTTGCAAAGTACTGACTGACAGGGTGTCCAAATCTGCAGATGTTTATATTATGTTCTTCCAACATGTTAAATTCAGCAAATAAATACTGTGCATTAAACATTTGTAGAAATATGCCATACTATTGTTTCATGTAGAGGTTAGGCTAGCTTATTTGCGCTTAGAAAATCAGCAAACGTCTGATACATGCCATGTAATTTCAGTCTAATTTGATTTCCCTCAAGATGTGAAATGAATCATTGTCTGGCTTGATAATATTTAGGACAATGAAGGATTACATGTTCTACGGTTTCTTGATTATTACAGTATTCACAGTTGCCCTCAATATGTTTCTTCATTAAAACAAGCTGCTGTTTAACCCTGTATGTCCAGATCGCATCCTTATAATATGCTCTCTTCTTGCTTACTTCAGTTTGTGTGTCTGCCCTTTCCAACTTTACTTTTAATATATAAAACTGTCTTCCAGTCTGTTCTGTGCCCATAGATTTTGCCATTTATCCTTCATTTTAGCTTTAATAATGCATTTAGTATCTTCTTTACTGCATTTTATATTAATCTCTATATTATTCCTTCCTGACAATTTCCTTTAGCGACATCTTACAATCGATAATTCCAGTAATGATCCACCAAGCCTCGACCTCTGATGTATTTCCGGTTTTTATCTACAAAACGAGCACAGAACTGAAACGCACACAGTTCTTGTCTTTGCTCGATTTAAAGTGATTTTGCGCTCTCCTATTAAAGACAGTGATCTCACTCCATACTGTCTCTATGCACCAAGTCCAAGAGCAAGCAGGTTTGTGATAGGTATCAGTAAGAGCAAAAACACAAGTTGCTTCTGTGAAACATGTGCGGGGGGGTGATCCTTGCCCAGTCTCACCTCCCTCAGACAGAACCATGTCTGTAAGAGACACCCGATCTAGCCAGAAGGCAACACCAGGCCCTGAACCTGGGTTCCAGCTATTATAATAGATGGCTGTGCCACCCAAGCATCCACCATGTTTATTAATTATGATTTTTAAAACTGACTACCAGGTCACAAACTCGTACTGTTATATGGCCCATGCACCTTCCTAGTTCCACTCAATACAATGAAACCCCATCTGTGTCTATTTGTCTGTCCCCATTTTACTTCACTTCCTGCAGACCACAGGCTCCTAACTGGATGAGATTCAGAAACCATGAATCTGAACTACAAACCACATCCCACTCACCTCGTCATCGTGGGTGATGTAGATGGCCTCATTGGCGGATGTCCCGAAGACGCATGCCTGCCGTATTGAGGTGGTCTGCTCTGGGCTCATCAGACTAAAGAGAGGCCATTTGCTAAGGTCCACCATGACTATGCTACTGACACTCCAAGGAAAATGGGACAAAGATGGCGGCAATGGCAACCGCTACTAGAAGAAATGCTGCAACTGCTGGCACTGAACACGAACACACACACACACACACACACACACACACACACACACACACACCAGGCATTACAGGAATGACAATTCAGCATGTTTTCCCAACCTAACCTCTAGCTAATGCAACTGTAGTACTGTAGTATAAGACCACTAATTGAAGAAAAATGAAAACTTTAACTTTTCATACAAGTTGATAGAGCAGTCAGTTATCCTCTTAACTATGTGACACACATTTTATGTACAGTCCCATCCACAATTATTGGCACCCCTGGGAAAGAAGTGTAAAAGGGCTTACAAGAAATTCGCCTTTTAGTGAATCAGCTTAATCTGACACTGAAAAAATAAGAAAAAGTCAAACATCTATTGAAATAAATTTAGTGTGACAAAAAAAATCCCTCACCAACAAAAAAAAACAAGTGCTACAATTACTGGAACTACAGAAACAAGTTCCTGCAAAGATCATTATAACAGCAATTAACATTCTTGAAATAACCAAGATAAGTTTGAGCAAAATAATACTACCAAGGATAATGTAGTGAAAGAAAAAGAGCATTGCTCAAGCTCTTTACTAAACCCTGACACAGCACAAACCATTACGAGCTCTTATAAGACATTGCCAGTCAATGCAAGAACCAAAGCAGCCAAACCACACAGGGGACATTTTGACATGTCAGCATGAAAACAGTAAGTACACGTTACCAATAAAAACACATAATACACGGACTATGAGGTTATAAGGACAACTATTTACAGTGTTAAAAACATACATAACGCCAACACAAACCCCAAAATGACAGGGCTATCGAGCCGCACATTGAGCCGAGAACGCCCCCAGTAATATTATGTATCATAATAATAAAGTGTGCCATCAGTGACATAAGGAGTCATAGTACTTGACCACATATCATTTGTTAATGAGTAAAACTCTGCTCTCTTGATCCTGATCGCACTTGCAAATTAGTAGTATGGCTACCCTTAATGATAATCTGTCTTCCTCACAGACATCATGTAACACGGTTCATCTGACTGGACTCCAAAATACACACTGCTTCTGTACAAGCTCATCCAGTTTTCACTCTCTATGCAAGAGTAGGTCACGTGCACAGGAGCTGTTTTATTTGCACCTTCCCCAGTGCTCCTTACCAGACTGAAATTCTACATTATAATATGTTCAAGAGGCGTTTTAAACATGTAAATAAGCTGGTGATAAGGTAACACTGTTATTTTTTCCCAGGGGGTGTGTCCCAGTCCAAGCGTTTTTTAGGGGTTTTATTTAGTGTTCATGTATCTTTCATTTATTTCATTTAGTTGAGTTTAGGTATAATAAAAGCTCATAGGTGTGGTGTTTTGGGGAGTAACGTCATTAGTTACCGTCTATATGTATAAGTGCATCACGCTTTTGGATGTCTCATAATCATAACCATTGCCCTTTTACATGAAAGCTTACAAAGACATCGAGTGAACTGTTGCTCTCCCCAAAACAAACAAAGATAAGCAAATTGATATTTTCAAGCTCAGTCAAGCATGTCAACATCCACTCTCCCTCTTTCACTTTTTCTGTTTTTCTCTCTCACTCACTCACGAGGGTGTACAAATAGACAGCGAAGGCCAGATTGTTATCCTTTCCAACCAGTGACAGACGTAAGCTCTCTAATTTCTACAAATAAACTTGTTACAGCTACAAATGAATCACTTTCATACCAATAGCTTATCCAAGTATGAATACACTGGAAAAGTAAATAAACTGGAACATTTGCTAACCTGCCATTGCTACAATTCTGTCAACACATCACACCTTATACAGTGGTGCTTGAAAGTTTGTGAACCCTTTAGAATTTTCTATATTTCTGCATAAATATGACCTAAAACATCATCAGATTTTCACAAGTCCTAAAAGTAGATAAAGAGAACCCAGTTAAACAAATGAGACACAAATATTATACTTGGTCATTTATTTAGTGAGGAAAATGATCCAATATTACATATTAGTGAGTGGCAAAAGTATGTGAACCTTTGCTTTCAGTATCTGGTGTGACCCCCCTGTGCAGCAATAACTTCAGCTAAACGTTTCCTGTAACTGTTGATCAGTCCTGCACACCGGCTTGGAGGAATTTTAGCCCCCATTCCTCTGTACAGAACAGCTTCAACTCTGGGATGTTGGTGGGTTTCCTCACATTACCTGCTCACTTCAGGTCCTTCCACAACATTTCCATTGGATTAAGGTCAGGACTTTGACTTGGCCATTCCAAAACATGAACTTTATTCTTCTTTAACCATTCTTTGGTAGAACGGCTTGTGTGTGCTTAGGGTCGTTGTCTTGCTGCATGACCCACCTTCTCTTGAGATTTAGTTCATGGACAGATGTCCTGACATTTTCCTTTAGAATTCTCTGATATAATTCAGAATTCATTGTTCCATCAATGATGGCAAGCCGTCCTGCCCAGATGCAGCAAAACAGGCCCAAACCGTGATACTACCACCACCATGTTTCACAGATGGGATAAGGTTTCTTATGCTGGAATGCAGTGTTTTCCTTTCTCCAAACATAACGCTTTTCTTTTAAACCAAAAAGTTCTATTTTGGTCTCATCCGTCCACACAAAACATTCTTCCAATGGCCTTCTGACTTGTCCACGTGATCTTTAGCAAACTGCAGACGAGCAGAAATGCTCTTTTTGGAGAGCAGTGGCTTTCTCCTTGCAACCCTGTCATGCAAACCATTGTTGTTCAGTGTTCTTCTGATGGTGGACTCATGAACATTAACATCAGCCAATATGAGAGAGGCCTTCAGTTGCTTAGAAGTTATCCTGGGGTCCTTTGTGACCTCGCCAACTATTACACGCCTTGCTCTTGGAGTGATCTTTGTTGGTCGACCACTCCTGGGGAGGGTAACAATGGTCTTGAATTTCCTCCATTTGTACACAATCTGTCTGACTGTGGATTGGTGGAGTCCAAACTTTTTAGAGATGGTTTTGTAACCTTTTCCAGCCTGATGATCATCAACAACTCTTTTTCCTCAGAAATCTCCTTTGTTCGTGCCATGACACACTTCCACAAATGTGTTGTGAAGAGCAGACTTTGATAGATCCCTGATCTTTAAATAAAACAGGGTGCCCACTCACACCTGATTGTCATCCCATTGATTGAAAACACCTGACTCTAATTTCACCTTCAAATTAACTGCTAATCCTAGAGGTTCACATACTTCTGCCACTCACTAATATGTAATATTGGATCATTTTCCTCAACAAATTAATGACCAACTATAATATGTTTGGCTCATTTGTTTAACTGGGTTCTCTTTATCCACTTTTAGGACTTGTGTGAAAATCTGATGATGTTTTAGATCATATTTATGCAGAAATATAGAAAATTCTAAAGGGTTCACAAACTTTCAAGCACCGCTGTACAAAGGGGTGTATCCCAATAGACTAAAACAATAAACAGAACACTGCAAGGGTGCAAAAGCCATTTGGGATACAGTCGAAACTCTCAATTCCCGTTGACGTTGACACAAACTACAAACAGATTATCAGAACGGTCTTGTTGTAGTTCAGCTTTTTAGATAACGAGGCCGAAAGTAATTAGCGTTAATTAGTTAGGAACTACTGCGGACCTAACGTAAGAACACGGTGCTATTTTCACTCTCATACAGCTACTGCTTATCTTTGAATTTCGTATTAATGGCGTCCGGAGCAGAAGAACAGTATAAATACCTCAGCAAACTGTCTTTCATGTGGACATCATTGAGTCATTTTAAAGTGGACTAAGTACTGAAGCAGTAATGAACAGTCACAAGGAAAACGTCTGCGTGTAGAAGAGAGATGAACGCGAGACACCAAAGCTGTTTACCCTCAGCATCGCTCCATCACGAAACCGGCTAAAAGACAAAGACGGAACTGGGAGACTATGTACACAATTTAAACATGTCGTATACCTACCAAAGCACAACAGCAGTTTAGGATAATATATCCAACCGAAGCAGATACCGCCTATGTTACACCAGATCCGTATGTTTCCCGAAATGCACGTTGAATCTTAAAGGCTGAGAGTCGGTTCCCATCGACGATTCTCCGATTCGCTAACTACACGAGGCTTCGAGAGTTGTTTCCAAGAGCTTTGGAGTCGATTTGAAGGAGTACAATTTATTCGGGACCACTTCGCACTTCAAAAATGCCTATTGCAAACCACAGTTAGTCTTCTGTAAGGAATTTGCTTAAACATAACCAAACATTGATTTCCAATGACTGGGAACGACACCACAGTCCATTCTGACATAACTTGAAAATGAATCGACCCATGAATCGAACAGTCCCAGTTACTTCTGATTTCGCTTGAGCCGACATAATTCACGAAACCCCGCCCCAATTTTTACAAAAGAAAAGCCCCATAAAATTGCAAATCAGGCCAAATAAATATAGTCATGGTTGAATTGTAACATAATTCTACATCACATCAGTTTATCAATTTTCAATAAGGAAAAGGCCAGTAAGGTTCAATAAACGATATTTTAAATTTGAGCAAAATGACACCATAGAACAACATCTGTTCTGTGGGTTTATTCTTTACTTTAGAAGAATTCTGAAGTCTCTTGTCACTACTTCATGTTCCTGGCAGATCTTTCAAATTCACAAGTTTCAGAACGCAGCAAACTTATCTAGCTCCCAATCTATCCAAGTGCTCAAACAGCACTCCGTGGCTGCGTTCTCTTTGTTGGCTACCTGTAGCTGGAACTATCACATTTAAAACACTGAAAATGGAGCTGGCCCAACATATCTGCTAGCAGTAATCCACTGAGCTGATCTTGATCCACGATCTTGATCAAGATAAGGAGGCGACAACTCTTCAGATGTATGCAGGTGGTGAAATTCAAGTCCCCTGGCTGTCCAAGCAGCTAAGAGTTTCACTGTGTTCTGTCAAGAAAGAATGCCCATCTCTTCATTTAGTGTTTAAGAGTAACATTGCACTGTAATGATACAAAATATATAATTCAGAAAAATCCCTATAACCACGGTATTACACTACAGGCATGGGCACAGAAAACTACATAGAACCATATTACAACATATTTTAATGTACAGTGGGGTTAAAAAGTATTTAGTCAGACACTGATTGTGCAAGTTCTCCTACTTAGAAAGCTGAGAGAGGTCTGTAATTTTCATCATAGGTACACTTCAACTATGAGAGACAAAATGAGAAAAAAAATCCAGGAAATCACATTGTACAATTTGTTTTAAATGTAATTGTAAATCATGGTGGAAAATAAGTATTCGGTCACCCACAAACAAGCTAGATTTCTGGCTCTCACAGACCTGTAACTTCTTCTTTAAGAAGCTCTTCTGTCCTCCACTCGTTATCTGTATTAATGGCACCTGTTTGACCTCGTTATCTGTAAAAAAAAAACTGTCCACAGCCTCAAACAATCAGACTCCAAACTCAAGATCAAAGAGCTGTCGAAGGACACCAGGAAGAAAATTGTAGACCTGCACCAGGCTGGGAAGAGTGAATCTACAATAGGCAAGCAGGTTGGTGTGAATAAATCAACTGTGGGAGCAATTTTTAAAAAATGGAAGACATACAAGACCATTGATAATCTCCCTCGATCTGGGGCTCCACCCAAGATCTCATCCTGTGGGGTCAAAATGATCATGAGAACGGTGAGCAAAAATCCCAGAACTACACGAAGGGACCTGATGAATGACCTGCAGAGAGCTGGAACCAAAGTAACAAAGGCTACCATCAGTAACACACTACGCCGAGAGGGACTCAGATCCTGCAGTGCCAGGCGTACCCCCCTGCTTAAGCCAGTACATGTCCAGGCCCGTCTGAAGTTTGCCAGAGAGCATATGGATGATCCAGAAGAGGATTGGGGGAATATCATGTGGTCAGATGAAACCAAAATAGAACTTTTTGGTAAAAACTCAGCTCGTCGTGTTGGAATGCTGAGTTGCGTCCCAAGAACACCATACCTGCTGTGAAGCATGAGGGTGGAAACATCATGCTTTGGGGCTGTTTTACTGCAAAGGGGACAGGACGATTTTTGTCATCAACATAAACCGATAAATGTGAATATTCACCATGTTGGGCGTAAGGTACCATGTAAGGTCGTAGTCTCATACGTACTCCACAAAGGCACTGCCTTTCAAAAAATGTTGATTAACTTGTTTAACTACTTGTTTCAACTCGTGTTGGAGGTGTTGCCACAATTGATACATACACTTAAATTTCTTGAATCACTTGTGGTGAGAAGTTATGAAGAATGGCTCAAGAATTTGCCGCTTCACCTAATGCAACCTGAAATACACCTGAGAAATACTTGCAGCGATACAGAACATCACAGCCGAGTCACTAGAGAAGCTAAAAAATGGGGTCTATTCTACAGAAGCTGTTCAAGCATATTACTCGACCTCCTCATGTGGTTTTAATGGGTCTGGACTCAGCCGGGAAATCCACTTTGCTCTACAGGCTCCATCAAGGAATCATCATGGCCACTTCACCCACCATAGGCTTCAATGTGGTCACGCTGGAGCTGGGTAAGAAGGTGGCACTCACCGTTTGGGATGTAGGAGGGCAGGGGAAAATGCGAGGCAGCTGGAAGTACTATCTGGAGGATTGCAAGGCACTGGTGTTCGTGGTGGATGCTACTAACCGCTCTCGCATAGAAGAGGCCAAGAAGGCTCTAAAAACCATCCTGAGTGACCACAACCTGAAGGACGTTCCATTGATGGTTTTGGCTAACAAAATGGACCTTCCAAACTCAATGACAATAAGTGAGGTATCCAATCACCTGGATCTGGAGAGTTGCACCAACAGGATTTGGAAGATCCAAGAATGTAGTGCTCTGAATGGACAAGGACTAAAGCAGGCATTTTTGTCTGTGGCCAGGATGATTCAGAGGTCTTGAGGGCAACCACAAGAAATATTAAATGGACACATATAGGCACAAGGCACAATTTATTTCAGAACCCTGTATGATGTTATGGAGTATCATGTGTGGCAGCTGTCAAAGTATTTTTTTCCTGTTTCCACCTATTTGGTCCTGTCCATCTCCCCAGTCACAAGAAATACCTCTACTACATGTAAAACCCTGTTGTAGGGGGAACAACTCATGCCTGCTGACTGCTTCTGTTCATCGGCAGGTGGACCTCTACAATGACAATTAACATGCAAAGAGAAACGAAGGTGTACATCTGCCATCTGTGCTGGTGCCTCAAACAGCAGACAGGGGACACTGTTGCAGCAACAGGGAGAACACCCACCATCTGGCATTCTCTCCTTCAGACATAGTCAGTTGTGTATCTGCACTGCCTGACCAGGCAACACTGAGAGGATTTTGAGTTACAGAACAGCTAGCATCTATAAAACAGACTGCGGTTTTAACTAATCTTCACTGTAGGAGGGATTTAGTGGATAACCAGGATATTTTGTTAAATACTGTACGGATTAAAAAAAATATGGAAAGAAAAGCCATTTCAGTATAGAATTGCTGGTTTGGAGAAGTAACAGCAGGCAGCGCAAAAGTGTGGGTGAACAACTTAAGGACTGAAATAGGTAAGAAAAGCACTACCTAAATCAAACATACTGGCCATGACAAGCCTTTTAATTTAATTAGTATTAAGATCTAGGTTTTTAGCAACATGTTGTAGTCTACTTGAGAATATCCAGTACTGTGTTAGTACTTGAAGTCTTAAATATATAATATAATATAGTATAAATATAAGTCCAGAGGTCTGACTGGGAGCCAGATGTCATGGGTTAAAGTGAATGCCTTGCTCTGTAAGCAACCTGGGGAAATGTATTTTTTAATGGCATCTGTAAAAGTGAATGACTAAAATTAATTGAGACATGTTTCAGTAGAGTAAGATTTATTCAATTAAACATGTAACGGTCAGGAAATGCAATGATTCGTGCCAGATCTGCACCGATAGTCCGCCATTTCTACTGCACGTGCTTGTGAAACAATACACTAATTGACTGAAGCGCAGTTATGCTGTAATACTACCAGACACAACAACGTGTCGAACAGGGTGAGCTGTAAAATCATAATTTGCTCTGTATCATACCAATACCGTTTGCAGTTTACAAGAACTGGGTGTTTCTCGGTTGCACCCATATTCGTTCACTACGTAATACTACTGTTTATTTGTGTCGAAAGGGATTTCAAACTAGGGGAGGGCAAAATGACAATACTATTTCTAGTACTGTGGGAATTGCCAGTATGACACATATTACAAACAGTTTTTGTACTAATCATTTCATATAGTATTTACTTCTTTTTTATTTCCTTTATGAAATAATAAACATAAATGTGACCCTGCTCTCTTGATATTTGCAACCTTAAACATCTGGTATTATGGCAATGATATTATGATATTATATTCTTGTCTTATTGCCCAGCTCTTGTTCAGTCTATGACTACAGTGGTGTAAAAAAGTGTTTGCCCCCTTCCTGATTTCCTATTATTGTTTTGCATGTTTGTCACACTTAAGTGTTTCGGAACATCAAACCAATTTAAATATTAGTCAAAGACAACACAAGTAAACACAATATGCAGTTTTTAATTTAAGGTGTTTAATATTAAGGGAGAAAAAAAAATTCAAACCGCCTGATTATTTCCACACCTGTTCTCAATCAGGACATCACTTAAATAGAACCTGCCTGACAAAGTGAAGTACACCAAAAGATCCTTAAAAGCTACACATCATGCAGAGATCCAAAGAAATTCAGGAACAATTGAGAAAGAAAGTAGTTGAGATCTAACAGTCTGGAAAGGGTTATAAAGCCATTTCTAAAGCTTTGGGACTCCAGCGAACCACAGTGAGAGCCATTATCCACAAATGGCGAAGACATGGAACAGTGGTGAACCTTCCCAGGAGTGGTCGACCAACATTACCCCAAGAGCGCAGCGAGAACTCATTCAAGAGGTCACAAAAGACCCCACAACAACATCCAAAGAACTGCAGGCCTCACTTGCCTCAGTTAAGGTCAGTGTTCATGCCTCCACCATAAGAAAGAGACTGGGCAAAAATGGCCTGTATGGCAGAGTTACAAGATGAAAAGAAACATTAAAGCTCGTCTCAATTTTTCCAGAACACATCTTGATGATCCCCACGACTTTAGGGAAAACATTCTGTGGACTGACGAGACAAAAGTTGAACTCTTTGGAAGGTGTGTCCCATTACATCTGGTGTAAAAGTAACACAGCATTTCAGAAAAAGAACATTATAGCAACAGTAAGATATGGTGGTGGTAGTGTGATGGTCTGGGGCTGTTTTGCTGCTTCAGGACCTGGAAGACTTGCTGTGATAAATGGAACTATGAATTCTGCTGTCTACCAAACAATCCTGAAGGAGAATGTCTGGCCATCTGTTCGTGACCTCAAGCTGAAACAAACTTGGGTTCTGCAGCAGGACAATGATCCAAAACACACCGGCAAGTCCAGCTCTGAATGGCTGAAGAAAAACAAAATGAAGACTTTGGAGTGGCCTAGTCAATGTCCTGACCTGAATCCTACTGAGATGCTGTGGCATGACCTTAAAAAGGCAGTTCATGCTCGAAAACCCTCCAGTGTGGCTGAATTACAACAATTCTGCAGAGCTCAGTGGCCAAAATTCCTCCACAACGCTGTAAAAGACTCACTGCAAGTTATCACAAACGCTTGGTTGCAGTTGTTGCTGCTAAGGGTGGCCCAAACCAGTTGTTAGGTTTAGGGGGCAATCACTTTTTCACACAGGGTCATGTAGGATTAATAATAAACACCTTCTTTTAAAAACTGCATTTTGTGTTTACTTGTGTTGTCTTTGATTAATATTTAAATTGGTTTGATGTTCCGAAACACTTAAAGTGTGACAAACATCACGAAGGGGGCAAACACTTTTTCACACCACTGTATGTACAGTGGGGGCAACAGTCTGGGACCACTAGTTAGATTTTGCATTTTGTTTTTTTTTCCATAACAAATCATATAATCAGCAAAACTACTTGATTGAAAAGTTTAATCTTTGAGAAAGAGATATTCCATGGAGCATCTTGTGATATTATTGAATGCTTGCCATTCTCCGTCTTCAAGTGCCACCATGCTTGATGGGGTTTAGGTCAGACGACTGTGGAGAGCAGTCCATAACAGTCAGCACTCCTTGATCTTCTTTGATGTTCAAGTAGTTGTTGCAAAACTGTGTTTTGGGTCATTACTCTACTGCAGTACGAATCCTACTCCACAAAGATCCAAAAAAAAACATTTTAATGGTCTCAGACCTTTGGCCCACACTGTACATGTAAATCTTTTTTTTTTAATACATTTTAACCCTGCTTTTTCGCAGTCAAGGCCACAGAGGCTCCATTGCCTTTCCCAGGAAAACAAAGGGCACAGATAAACATACCTGACAGGACTCCAGTCCATAGCTGAACTGGATTAGGGTCACTGTTGCCACAGAGGGAGAATCCCCCAATTGGCCTCCTCTTCTTCAGACACAGCCAAGTGTCTGGATGTTACACAATGAAAACCTCATACCCGGTGGGGGTGAGCTACCATATTAGACTCTTGTGCCAGCCAAATACCATAACAAATGTTTATATTAAATTTAATTTGCAAGTCACTCTTCCGACAACCCAACTTAAATTTAATTTATTGTAAACCGAGAAGCTTAATATATACTGTATATATCAAAGTATAGCTACCTCTGCCTTTCCTCACTACATTTCCCAGCACTCATCACCCGCACCAATTTATTGAATAATGTATTGGAAATGAAAAACAAAGAATAATTGTGCAACCATGGCTTTTTCTCACTACATTGAATAAAAACAATGAAGAATACGATTTTTGCTGAACGTATATTTATGTTTATTATCGGATTCCCATCGTAAAGTGGAAATATCGTAAGTCGTGCCATAAAAGTGCGGGGTATCTGTATTTATGTATTTGTATGAATAATGTCACCTGTACAAAAAATGCATTAACCCTTCTTCTGGTACTACTTAATCTTCTTCTGATATTGGTGGTATTTCTGTAGATCTTTCCATGACTGGCAGAGCAGGAGTCCGGGAACAACAACCCACACACCATTAAAAAAGACCAGGTAAACCCACAGGTAGAGCCAGTTGCTGGTGTTCAGGTTAGGACTGCCTGTCAGCAAGTCTGGGCAGAAAGTCATCCAGCCTCCATACAGCTCACACACGCACAGAGTGATTTGAACAAAGTGCCTTGAACAGAGAAGGGAGTGCGTTAACCTTTACACAGGTGAAACATGATTTCATGATTTCCCACCTCATCCGATTTAGGGTCTAACCAAGAGCACAGGGCCACAAGGCAAGAACATTGCAAGGAACATGCTCACACACATTTACTTACCTACTGACATTGACTGAGATTGACTGCCAACTGACCTAAAGCATATCTGTAGTGTGTGGGAGGAGACCAGAGCGCACGCTCCATACAGGTGACGACTGCACCTGTCAGAATCAAACCCGTGGGACGAACCACTGTGCTACCATGCCACGCCATGACTACATCTGATCTGTTAGACGATACAAAAAGCCGCACACTCTCTGACAAAGGCTATGTTCACATACCTAAATGTGACGAATCAGGGTGTTTTTGCTCATGTATGTAGCGCATTCTTGAACAGTTACGTATGTGAAGCTAAACCTGATGTCAGATCTCCTGCTTGGGTTGAGTGAATTAATTTTTAACACTGGTTTAATGGTTTAAGTCATTGGGAGAATATCATGTGGTCAGATGAAGACAAAATAGAACTTTAAGGTAAAAACTCAACTGAAGGAAGAAGAATGCTGAGTTGCATTCCAAGAACACCATACCTGCTGTGAAGCATGGGGGTGGAAACATCATGCTTTGGGGATGTTTTTCTGCAGAGGGGACAGGACGACTGATCCGTGTTAAGGGAAGAATGAACGGGGCCATGTATCGTGAAATTTTAAGCCAAAACCTCCTTCCATCATTGAGAGCATTGAAGATGGAACGTGGCTGGTCTTCCAGCATGACAATGATCCCAAACACACCGCTCGGGCAACGAAGGAGTGGCTTCGTAAAAAGCATTTCAAGGTCCTGGAGTGGCCTAGCCAGTCTCCAGACCTCAACCCTTAGAAAATTTGTGGAGGGAGTTGAAAGTCCGTGTTGCCCCAAACCATCACTGCTCTAGAGGAGATCTGCATGGAGGAATGGGCCAAAATACCAGCTACAGTGTGTGCCAGCCTGGTGAAGACTTACAGGAAACGTTTGACCTCTGTCATTGCCAACAAAGGTTATGTTACAAAGTATTGAGTTGAACTTTTGTTACTGAACAAATACTTATTTTCCACCATGACATAACGACATAAATTTAATAAAAGATAGTGCTGTGGTTTTACCTGTAGTGCTTGTCTTTAATAACAGCATAGACCAAAAGCAGTGCTAGAAACCCATCCAAAACAACAGTCAGTAGCTCCAGGGACACTATGGTTGGGTCTGAGTGAAGCCAGCGCTGGTCTGCCTTCCCATATTCTTTCCCTATAAGACATTACACACAGCACACAATGTGAGTCCAGTCTGGTTGTATCTGGAGACTTTTCTTGCCACTGTCGCCAAAACACACCAGTGAACCAACTATCTTGACCTACAATGCCAAGGGAACAGGCATCCTTCCAGGCATCATCATGTCAAGTCAAGTCAAGTCAGATTTATTTATATAGCGCTTTTTACAATGGAGCATTGTCTCAAAGCAACTTTACAAGTTTAGATTATCTCCTAATAACTACGTCCAATCTCAAATTGAGCAAGTCTAGGGCGACAGTGGCAAGGAAAAACTCCCTAGTTCTAGGAAGAAACCTTGGGAGGACCAAGACTCAAAAAGGGACCCCAACCTCCTTGGGCGGCGAAACTAAGAGCGAAACTACAGTCATGGAGTCAAAGTTCGAATAAAATGTGAAGTATTCACATCGACATTAAGTGGCCCGGGTATGATGATAAATCGAAAGCGAAACTAAAGTCATGGAGTCATGGTTTGAATAAAATGTGAATTATGCACAGTGGAGCTCCATCAGATGTACATCATGTGTGGGGCCGGAACTGCCGGAACACAGCTCGGAGAGAAAACAGAAAAATGTAATTAGTTATTGATTAAGAGCACAGTGTCTATTAACAATCACTGATGCCAAGTGTAGCATGAGACCCCGGCAGCATTAGCTATAGCAGCATAGCTAGAAAGCTAGAAAGAGGAGAACTGGTAGGAAACACAGCCAAAGAGGGATCACATGAGACATTGGCAACCCACGGGAGGCAGAAGACAGCAACCCAACGTCTCTGGTCACCATAAGACTCTTTGACTATGAACCCCCCAGCTCTGCCCTTATTCGAAGGCAAGGATGCACGAGTCAAGATCACGAGGACCGAAGCCCAGTTCAGCCAGACCGCCCACTCAACACTCCCGGCTAGCGAACAAGGCAGGCAGGCCAGACATGACTCCAGACTCCGGCCCCAGCAACCCAAACCATGCAACCTGGTCTAAAATCTAGTCAAAAGCCTGTGTAAATAGGTATGTCTTTAGCCTAGACTTAAAACTTTGGAGAGTGTCTGAATCTCGAACGAAAGTGGGAAGTTTATTCCATAGTTGGGGGGCCATGTATGAGAAAGCCTTTCCCCCTGCTGTGACTTTTTTAATTCTAGGAACTAAAAGAAGTCCTGCACCCTGCGAACGAAGTAGAGTTGGATTGTAAAACTCTAAGAGGTCACTCAGATAATGTGGGGCCAGGCCATGTAGAGCTCATGGAATGCTACTTCACAACTCAAGCCAATATGTGCTTGAGGCAAAGCTCAAACCAGAGTGGCTCCCATTGGTTCCCAATACTGAACCACCATGGTGCATCCCCTGCCTCTGGCCTATAGAGGCTTGAGTTGCATGTGTCCCAGGTGACTGGTGCACACGCATTACAGTAATGCTGAGTCACAAGTACTTTAGTGAAATCAAGGTCTCTAATTTATGTGGATTTGAACTATTATTAATGTAATAATTTACTATTGTTTTTTACTGGTATTTTAAGGTTGCAGTTTAGTTTAATGTTTTTTAATGTTAAACAGTATTGTATTCATAATAAATAGTAATGTAATATCCAATTTTTTTCAAAACTGCTATATTTTGATATACGCTCACTGGCCACTTTATTAGCTACACCTTTTTAATACCGGGTTGGACCCACTTTTGCCTTCAGAACTGCCTTAATTCTGTGTGGCATTAAGTTACTTTTGCTTTTCTATCAGCTCAAACAAGTCTGGCCATTCACCTCTGACCTCTGGAATCAAAAAGGCATTTTCGCCACATGCTCAGATACACAGGTGTGCAGAGTTTAACCCCTACAGCAAACTAACCTCCCTGTTTACCATCACAGATATTTTCACTGCACCCCCAGGTTTTTCAAGTCATGTTTCTTCTGCATTCTGATGCTCGGCTTGAGCAGGTCGTCTTGACCATGTTTACGTGCCTAAATGCATTGATTTGCTGCCATGTGATGCTGGTTAGATATTTGCGCTAACAAGCAATTGAACAGGTGTACCTAACAAAGTTTCCAGTGAGTCTAGACCGCTACGGTGGTATAAAAGCTGACTGTATGCATGAACTGCGTACTAACGCTAGATGTCGCTCAAGTCCATTTCTTTCATGGAAATTGGCATAGGCCTAACTGACAGACCTGGCTAATTATGGTCATGCTAACAATTGCCGCGACCCTGTAAAGGGTTAAGCGGACACGAAAGTGACTGACTGACAATTGTAATTAAAGATTTTGTTGTCTTACCTGCCTGTATTTTTGCTGTGTTATAATGTAATTCTGTCAATGACAAGTAGATACAGTCGTATCCAAAAGTTTGGGAACTCCTAATCACGTTTTGTTGATGTTCTAAATAAAACGTTTACATCTACAGGGAACAATCTCAGGAATGACATATTATTAGTTAGAGTCTCAGCTAATTAGCCACAAAAGCAGTTTTTACTTGATGCCAAAAGAAAAACTTCTGGGGCTTTTTTGTTAAGTAAACTTAACACAAATAGGTAACTTAAGTTTGCCATAGGTACAGTGGTGTGAAGAAGTGTTTGCCCCCTTCCTGATTTCCTATTCTTTTGCATGTTTGTCACAGTGTTTTGGAACATCAAACCAATTTAAATATTTGTCAAAGACAACACAAGAAAACACAAAATGCAGTTTTTAAATGTAGGTGTTTATTATTAAGGCAGAAAAAAAATCCAAACCTACATGGCCCTGTGTGAAAAACTGATTGCCCCCTAAACCTAATAACTGGTTGGGCCACCCTTAGCAGAAACAACTGCTACCAAGAGTTTGTGATAACTTGCAATTAGTTTTTTACAGCGTTGTGGAGGAATTTTGGCCACTCATCTTCGCAGAATTGTTGTAATTCAGCCACATTGGAGGGTTTTCCAGCATGAACGGCCTTTTTAAGGTCATGCCACAGCATCTCAATAGGATTCAGGTCAGGACTTTGACTAGGCCACTCCAAAGTCTTCATTTTGTTTTTCTTCAGCCATTCAGAGGTGGACTTGCTGGTGTGTTTTGGATCCTTGTCCTGCTGCAAAACCCAAGTTTGTTACAGCTTGAGGTCACCAACAGATGGCCGGACATTCTCCTTCAGGATTTTTTGGTAGACAGCAGAATTCAGCAACAGACCATCACACTACCACCACCATATCTTACTGTTGCTATAATGTTCTTTTTCTGAAATGCTGTGTTACTTTTACACCAGACGTAATCAGACACACACCTTCCAAAGAGTTCAACTTTTGTCTCATCAGTCCACAGAATGTTTTCCCAAAAGTCTTTGGGATCATCAAGATGTGTTCTAGAAAAACTGAAATGAGGTTTAATGTTCTTTTTGCTCAGCAGTGGTTTTCGTCTTGGAACTCTGCCATGCAGGCCATTTTTGCCCTGTCTCTTTCTTATGGTGGAGGCATGAACACTGACCTTAACTGAGGCAAGTGAGGCCTGCAGTTCTTTGGATGTTGTTGTGGGGTCTTTTGTGGCCTCTTGGATGAGTCGTCGCTGCGCTCTTGGGGTAATTTTGGTCGGCCGGCCACTCCTGGGAAGGTTCACCACTGTTCCATGTCTTCACCATTTGTGGATAATGGCTCTCACTGTGGCTTTATAACCCTTTTCAGGCTGATAGATCTCAATTGTTCCTGAATTTATCTGGGTCTCGGCATGGTGTGTAGCTTTTAAGGATTTTTTGGTGTACTTCACTTTGTCTGGCAGGTCTTATTTAAGCGATCTAACTCCTGTTTTCTCCCGCACTCCAAAGTCATGTGTTAGGTTAATTGGTCATTCACAGTGTAAGTGTGTCCGACCAGTGTCGTTATAACCTTGCACCTGTCATGAATAGCAACTCATATTGATATAACGTTAAATATACAACTTGTCTTTACTAGTAATATCTTATCAAACACTCAGAAGACGCTCACGACGACATTCTTTAATCCAAATGAGAAAATCACCTGTGACATACTATATCTGTCGATTAAATGTCATACCAAACGTTTTAATTGATTGTCAGTCATCTGTATGGTGCTCCATTATAACATAATCATTCAATAATGCAGTCTTATGCAAAACTTTGTGCACCCCTGGTTGATTTAAGTTAACACAAGCTCAGTGAACTTAAATACGACACATTTCTGCTAAATCTCCATATTTACTGTTCATGTTGTTTTATTTGCATCAATCCTTAACAAGGTTTTAGTATCTGTGCTATCAAGAAATGTCGACTTAAGAGAATACAAAGTACACTCTGGATATGGGTGTCTGATAAATGCTGTAAAAGATATCACAACCATCTCAAATACTAAACGATTAAACACACACACACACACACACACACACACACACACACACACACACACACGTCTGTCTCACTACCTTTGTGAAGATTTTCCATTGACATAATGATTACTGTAGCAAAGACACCTACACCTAACTCTAATCTTAACCTCAATAACCTTGTGAAGATCTTTTAACTCTTCTGGCTTTTCAATAGAAAGTTGCAGTTTTTGTAAAAAAATAAATAAATAAATTTTATAAAAATACTTGTGAGGACTTTCCATTGACACTGAATGACAATGATTACTGCCATGATTACTGCAGGTGATTAATTTACATTTACAGCATTTAGCAGACGCCCTTATCCAGAGGGACCTACAATTGATACAGTCTTACAATCCAAGCAAGTGTGGGTTAAGGGTCTTGCTCAAGGAGCCAACAGTGGGAGAGGTGGGATATGAACCCTGTACCTTCTGGTCCAGAGCCCAGCACCTTAACCGCTAGGCTACCACAGTCCCACACCAGTAATTCTACACCCACACCTACCTCTTAACCCTAAGCTTAACCTCAGTAACCTAAAGCAAGTCTTTGGCTCTTTGAAATGTTTTGTAAAAAACACAAACAAAAAAATAATTAATTAATTAATTAATTTTAAAAAACACCTGAAAAATAGTAATCTGTAGTATAGTAATCACTACTCAAAATTCCAGGTTTTCCTATCATTGTAGGGACATTTGGTATTGGCAAGCAGCCATCAAGGTGGCAAGGCGGCGTAGTTTGAAGTATTAGCGGGAGGGTCTTTGATTGGCCATCTACTGCATTTTTAAATCAATATATTAATTTTCTCAACAAACATTTAACCAATTCATAAATAAGCAGTCCATGCACCCCATGCACCACTATGGTGACAGCAATTCTAATACACTGTCTTAACATTACTTATGTTTTATTCGAATTATTTCTATTAGGCTTCTACGTTTTTGATCAAAATGCTACAGAGGCGAACCTAGCTCGGGCTGCAGCCCCTCTTCCTGAGCCTATGGGTAAACCTAAAACAAAGCACACGCTAACATGACTTACACAGTTCTGCAAGCACTCCATCCGATGTCGCAACACTTCCAACCAGTGACATGTACACAAACGGACCTTCCTGTGAACACAGCCACCGTGCAGCTCTGCTGTCATTACGCACTTGCACATTTAGACATGATATATAGATGTAATGTAGGTCCACTCACCAGTGTAATGTGGACGATAGCGTCGTAGAACAACCAGACCAAAACCCACCTATCTGTAACTGAGCATTTTCTGCCCCATATCTGCGCCAAAATAAAGCCCACAGCAAACTGTGCAGCACAGGCCAGAAGAGAGATGACTGTTACAGGAGTAAAAAGTGCGGGCTCCTCTATTACAGCAGCTTCAGGCATTTTACAGTCAATCTTAGACGCAGTGGAAAAGTAATTTCTTTCCGATCAGTGAATGAACCATGAGCAGATTACGTTCGATAGGTAGAACATTTCTCACTGGCTCGCACTTCTCTCGGTCGACTTTTGGCCCCGCCCCCTTTTAAGGCCAGAGTCCGTCTTGTGCCCGAAAAAGTAATTCTAGTGACTCTGCTTTACAAACATGGTGGACTGTCCTTCGCTGACTCTGTTACCTTTACAGTACAGCACTGTGCAGGTACTTGCACTTGCATGCATGTAGCTACAGCTTTTCAGCTGCTCCTTAATGTAAATATCTAATCAGCATATCTAATCAGCATGGAAGCAACGCAATACCTACTGAAGTTCAAACTGAGCATCAGAATGAGGAAAAAAGGTGATTTAAGTCTTTAAGAATTAAGACTTTGTGAAATCAAGGTCTCTAATTAATGCAGGTTTTGAGTATTATTAATGCAATAATTTACTTTTTTGTTTTTGTTTCTTCAAAATTGCTATGTTGTGATATACACTCACTGGACTAAGATTTAAAACTTTTGAACATGGCATGGTTGTTGGTGCTAGACAGGCCTGGTCTGAGTAGGCCTATTTCAGAAACTGCTGATCTTTCAGAATGGTCTGAAAAATAGAAAATATCCAGTGAGCGGCAGTTCTCTGGGAAAAAAATGCCTTGTTGATGCCAGAGGTCAGAGGAGAATGGCCTGACTGGTTCGAGCTGATAGAAAAGCAACAGGAACTCAAATAACCACTCATACAACTGAGGTACTGTACATAGAAGAGCATCTTCACAAATAAAAACTTATATTTGTATAAACAAAAATATATAAAAATAACACTTATTACTTATAATGGTGATGGTGACTATTATCTTATCTGTGATGGCTGGAACTTCGCAAGGCATATTCCTTTACAGAACTACAAGCGCTGTGTTTATGATTTAAACCTGCACAATGTATGCATGGGTAGGCACATATTTCAAGAATGCAGTGACAACAGTGATGTAATCATTCAGTTCTGCACTTCCAGCACCCAAAAGAGGATATACTCCCCATTTGAACCTGATCCCTCTCAAGGTTTCTAATCCTTATGTACAGTGGTGTGAAACAGTGTTTGCCCCCTTCCTGATTTCCATTTTTTTTGCATGTTTGTCACACATAAGTGTTTCGAAACATCAAACCAATTTAAATATTAGTCAAAGGCAAACCAAGTAAACATAAAATGCAGTTTGTTTTCACAGTGTTTTCAAAGGCATGGAACAGTGGTGAACCTTCCCAGGAGTGGCCAGCCGACCAAAATTACCCCAAGAGCGCAGAGAACTCATCCAAGAGGTCACAAAAGACCCCACAACAACATCCAAAGAACTGCAGGCCTCACTTGCCTCAGTTAAGGTCAGTGTTCATGCCTCCACCATAAGAAAGAAACTGGGCAAAAATGGCCTGCATGGCAGAGTTCCAAGACGAAAACCACTGCTGAGCAAAAAGATCATTAAAGCTCATCTCAATTTTTCCAGAACACATCTTGATGATCCCCAAGACTTTTGGGAAAACATTCTGTGGACTGACGAGACAAAAGTTGAACTCTCTGGAAGGTGTGTGCCGTTACATCTGGTGTAAAAGTAACACAGCATTTCAGAAAAAACCATTATACCAACAGTAAAATATGGTGGTGGTAGTGTGATGGTCTGGGGCTGTTTTGCTGCTTCAGGACCTGGAAGACTTGCTGTGATAAATGGAACTATGAATTCTGCTGTCTACCAAAACATCCTGAAGGAGAATGTCCGGCCATCTGTTGGTGACCTCAAGCTGAAACGAACTTGGGTTCTGCAGCAGGACAATGATCCAAAACACACCAGCAAGGCCACCTCTGAATGGCTGAAGAAAAACAAAATGAAGACTTTGGAGTGGCATAGTTAAAGTCCTGACCTGAATCCTATTGAGATGCTGTGGCATGACCTTAAAAAGGCCGTTCATGCTGGAAAACCCTCCAATGTGGCTGAATTACAACAATTCTGCAAAGATGAGTGGCCAAAATTCCTCCACAACACTGTAAAAGTCTCATTGCAAGTTATCACAAATGCTTGGTTGCAGTTGTTGCTGCTAAGGGTGGCCCAACCAGTTATTAGGTTTAGGGGGCAATCACTTTTTCACACAGGGCCATGTAGGTTTAATAGTAAACACCATTTACAAACTGCATTTTATGTTTACTTGTGTAGTCTTTGACTAATATTTAAATTGGTTTGACGGTCCAAAACACTTAAGTGTGACAAACATGCAAAAACATCAGGAAGGGGGCAAACACTTTTTCACCCCACTGTATCTATGTTTTACCTTACCTACAGCACTCATTCATTCATTTTCCGTACCTGCTTACTCAACTGTACTGCTATTTGTGAATATACATGTGTATTAAAGTATTACAAATTTGATGCCTGCCACAGGGACAACATACAGGGTCAAGAAACACGTTTTAAACACCACAGGCAAATTTGGTAAAATATGGGTAAATAAAAGAGCATCCACGACAAGCCTAAGCCTTTGTTGCTTATGAGCAATTATGGGTAGAGGCTCAGCATTTTGCAAAAAGCTATGAGAGAATAATCCACAGCCTATAATCACTTCTACGTGTATTGTATGTGACATTATTAAAATACTCAGGGAATCTGAAGAAATCTCCATGCATAAAGGGCAAGGCGGAAAACCAATATTGAATGCGCATGACCTTTACTACATTGAAAACTGACATGCTTTAATAAAGGATATAACGATATGAGCTCGGACATGCTCCAGGAAATAATTGTCAGTATACACAGTCTTCCAATGCAAAGCAGAAATCCATATATCACCAACATCCAGAAAGGCCGGTGAATCAAGATGGACTGACGCAGGGTGGAAAAGTCTCATGAGCCACCTTTTAGTTCTTCCGTCAGTTGCACAGATCTGGCCAGTAGATGTCGCTTTGAGCATTTTTTAATTCATTCATTCACTTTCGTATCCACTTAATCCTGGACAGGGTCGCGGGAGAGCAAGTGCCTAGCTGGCAAAATAGAGCTCAAGGCAGGAACAACCCTAGACAGGGCGCCAGTCCATCGTAGTTTTGAGCATTTTGAAACATTAATGTTTGGTTCAAATCATTCAAGCTTCAGAAAGCCTCAGTTCTCCCATTATCTGGCGTGGGCATGTACGCAAAATACACAGACAGGCGATAACAGCTAAACAGCTAACGATGTTTGTTGTACATGCGTTGAGACAGGTGGTGTGCAGTGCATACAGTTGGTACCATGTCTGCACGCATGGATTTTTTTAATGAATGACTAATACACTCCTGATCAAAATCTTACGACCAGTTAAAAAATTGCAAGAATTTTCGCATTTTGCACTATTGGATCTTAAGAAGGTTCTAAGTAAAGCTTCACAACGCTAAAAGAAGAAATCGGCGCAAAAGACAAAAAGTTTTGAGCAGGGAATTTTTTGAAAACTGCATTTACACTCAAACATGATTTTTTCAGCTGATCAAAAGTTTAAGACCATAGCCTTTAAAAGCCAAAAGCTGCGCAAAAATTTAGATTCCACGTCATTTTCTGTCAAGTATTTACACTGTCAAGACTTCCTGATGGCAAAAGCAAAAAAGCTCACTGACTTTGCACGTGGTAGGATTGTTGAGCTGCATAAGCAAGACCTCTCACAATGTGCCATCGCTGCTGAGGTTGGACGCAGTAAGACAGTCATTTTGCATTTTTTAAATGACCCTGAGGGTTATGGAACAAAAAAGTCAAGTGGTAGACCCAAAAAAATTTCACCAGCGCTGAGCCGCAGGATCCGATTGGCTGTCCGTCAAGACACGGGACTGTCCTCTACCCAAATTAAGGCCATTACTGGGGATGGATGGCAAGGGAAGTTTACAAAAATGGACATCAGTTCCAGACAGTGGATGCCCTTCGTGAAGCCATCTTCAACACGTGGAGCAATGTCCCCACTAGCCTCCTGAAAACACTGGCATCGAGCATGCCTAAACGATTGTTTGAGTCCTTTTTTTGACACTTTGATTTCTGTTTTGAGGGGGTTTTCGGGGTTTTTTGAGCTATGGTCTTAAACTTTTGATCAGCTGAAAAAAATCATGTTTGAGTGTAAATGCAGTTTTCAAAAAATTCCCTTCTCAAACGTTTTTCTCTCTTGCGACGATTTCTTCTTTTAGCATCGGGAAGCTCTACTTAGAACCTTGTTAAGATCCAATAGTGCAAAATGCAAATTCTTGCAATTTTTTAACTGGTCTTAAGATTTTGATCAGGAGTGTATGTAGCACCTTCGTCGGTATGTCGAGAAGGGGTAGACAGCTATGGGCCAGCCCCTGTAGTGAAAATCATAAATCTGATGGGTCAGATTTCGTGTCATTTCGTTAATAGACTCACATTACCAAACCCTTCCAAACATCATCAGAAGGGATACACAAACACGTCGACAGAAGCCATACTTATCACAAGCTTTTTATTGGTTGATACCACTCTTAGATATGCGTTCTATATCAACAAAGGAAATACAGATTAGCATTTTTAATTGGTTGTTTTTGAATGTACTTTATTCCTGTAATATTTATATTTTACATACACTTGTTTGTTACCTCTTCTCTGACGGGTTAGAAGAGCCTGACTGCACATCACTGGTTGAGAATAATTCGGGGTTTTTTTTGCCAGAAATATGACCAACACAAGGAATATTTTTATTAATCGGTAGCTGTAATGTCATTACAGATTTTAAAGTATAATGTGCTACATTACTTTGTTACAAAAGAAAGAATTCGTATACTGTATGTGCTACTTACTGGTGTGTTATGTGAAGCAGTGTTTTAATCCAGTCATGTGCACTTGTCACCTGCTACTTATCCAGTTTCCATGCAGGTTGAAGCTGAGTTGTTAGTGTGGTGCGAGTTCATGGATGACTGGCCAAAGCTCGCTGGGAACGCTAGTTTCCCAGAACGGTCTTGTTGGTTGTCTAGCAAGGGATTCTTTGACCGTCATTACCCTCCATGGCCAGAATGCTTGCCAAGCTGTCACCAGTATATCAGTGTCCAAAACACAATATTTTGATCATGCTGCTGCCTGGCTGTATTGGTCTCCTTGATGCAATGTTTTAAAGCTTATAATTGTACAGATAACCCTACTTATAACACACGCAATAATCCTCAAGCACATCAGGGGCCCGTTTCCACCCTCACGACAACGTCTTGATATTTTTGTTCGCAATACTTCAAAAGCTAACGGTGAAAGATGATACCGTTCAAAAAGGGACCCAGCCTCCTTGGGCGGCGTAGATGATAAATCTAAGAGCGAACTTTGACTCCATGACTTTAATTCGCTCTTAGATTTATCATCTACGCCGCCCAAGGAGGCTGGGTCCCTTTTTGAGTCTTGGTCCTCCCAAGGTTTCTTCCTAGAACTAGGGAGTTTTTCCTTGCCACTGTCGCCCTAGGCTTGCTCAATTTGGGATTGGACGTAGTTATTAGGAGATAATCTAAACTTGTAAAGTTGCTTTGAGACAATGCTCCATTGTAAAAAGCGCTATATAAATAAATCTGACTTGACTTTAAAGTTTAAGAACAAAGGAAGGCTGCTGTGTGGCTGTGATACCCCAGCACATAATACACTATCGTGTCAGTGCCATGTTTAGAATGGTCCACCACCCAAATACCTTGTTGGTGGCAGCCTTATAATGATGCCTTTAAACTGATCAATGATGTAAAGTTTGGTAAACTGCACAGCAACAGATGGTCTACAGACGGTGACCCATCACAAATACCTGTTCTGTAGCCATCCAGTGGGGGTCCTGACCATTGAAGAACACAGTGAAAGGGGGGCTAACACGGTGCAGATCAACAGATGGACTACACTGTGATCATAAAAGTACAAAGTGCACCTCTATGGTACACCGCACCGCAGCAGATGGTCTACAGCCGGTGTTCCACACAGCTGATGATTACTGAGGTCCACACCATGTCCAGTCCAATAAAACAAAGCTCTCAAAACAGAATTCAAAACAGGTTAGGACCCTGGAGAGCAAGCATGCCACCTACAACAACGTTGAAACACTAATAAGAGCCATTTTGCATTTCATACCTATGCTACTCATATGTGCTTGGGAATAACAAGGCAAATGATCAGGCATCATTGTGGCATTTTCAGCTTTTAGGGAAGCCACCCCATAGAAAAAAAATCCAATTTGTCTCCATGATGTCGTGCAGTTCTTACTTTGTGCACTGACCAAAAAAAGTTTAAAGAATAGTTGAGTGCAAAGTATAACAGTAGTGGTGTATGGGAGCAACTGGAACTCACTAAAGAAGACATGAAGCAAAGAGAGAAAAAAACCGAAACAGAAGCAGGAGTTCATTGCAGCATTTTAAAAGGTCAAAGAGAAGAGAAGATAGAGATGGCCAACAGTAAGTTTATTTTGGTTAGAATAACTGATACATAAAGCACGTCCTGAGGGAGTGATGAGTGAAATCTCCTGTTGCCGTGGAGGCTTGTAGAAGGGGCGGGACAGTGAGGTGGAGAGCAGTGGAACTGTGAGTGTAGTGCATAGGAGGAAATGTGAAGAAAGATGAATGAAAGTGATCAATTACAAGTCAGCCAAAAGAATTAGAGTCGAGATGAAACAGAATTACTGTATAGTCCAGAGCACAGCAGAAAGCCTCAATGTAAAATGGCTTAAAAGGACAAGGAAAAAAAAAATTAATAAAACAAAAATATTGAAGAAAAGGAGGCATGACACCTGACAGACCCCATTTTTAAACATCTCCACTGTTAAGCGCCAACTATTAAAAAAGATTTGCTCTGATTGCGACCTTCAAAATGAAAAAAGGCACAATGAATTTCAACTCGTACTTTATCTTTAATATGCACAAGAGTTGAAAAAAGTACAGATGAGCCACCTTAAAGAGTTATTCAATGCTAAAATTTATAAAAAGATACAAACCATCGGGCCAAAATGCGATCTGTTACATTTTTTTCATCATTTTTTTTCCTTTTCTTTAGCAAGTAAAAATCTTGCGACCAGCAATAAACTTGTATCTACGTCTGATACAAGACAAAAAAAAATCATTCTTTAAAGTGGCTCGGCTTTTCTAGATGTCTAAATAAGTTCATGAATTTTCAACCTATGTAGACTTTTGTTCATCAATAACAAACGGTTAATTAAAAAAAACAAAACATCTGGGCTGCGGTTTGTCCTCGAATCCTCATCCTCAGTAGTCTGCAGCTAAACCACAACATTAGTCCAAACGTAATATTTGCTTCTCTTTACATCCCAGGTAAATGCACAGGGGGAAAACAACAAAGAACCGTCCAGTCACAACAGTTAGAAAGCCCAGCTCCAACAAAATTCAATTATTTGCCCTCAAAAGTGGATGTTAAAACAAAAAGACAAAAAAAAGTCAGCAATTAATTGTGAAACAGTAACACGTTGTTATTATTGTTCTCAAGTGTCCCAACAAACACCTAGCATGGCAGCCTTTCAGCTGAAACTTTACACAAGAAAGATACTGTTTAAATTTTGTACAGTTAGGTTTTGTAGCAAAACAATCTAAAGAACAGAAACAACAGCACTGCCATGGATCTCCGCTCTCCATTGCTTGTGTATACATTAAGCGAATGTCGCTTTCCACATATATTTAGCCTGATTTATATATACATGAATATACAAACACACAGATCAGCCATTACATTAAAATCGCCTCCGTTTCCACACTTACCATACAAGTGCTCTTTGTAGTTCTACCATACCGTTACAGAATGTAGTCCAGCTGCACTGCTTGCTTTGTTAGCCTCCATGAACCCTGCTCTTCAATGCTCAGGAGCCCCACAGCTCCGCCGGAGGTGGTCAGCACTGCAGCGACTCCAACATGGTGGCGGTGGCGTGTTAGTGTGGGTTGTACTACTAAAGCAGTGCTGCTAGAGTATAAAACACCTCGGTATCACTGCCAACCAAAAATATCCACCCAGCAGGGTCCTGTGAGCGCTGACGAAGAGCTAGCAGCAACAGATGAATCACCGTCTTTGATTTTACATCTACAACAAGGTAGATGTGTCCAATTGGAGGGTTTAAAACTCCAAGAGCACTGCTGTGTCCGACTCACTCGTACCAGCGCAACACACGAGCCGCCGCCAGGCTCACTGCAGTGCTGATCCCATCCATACATGACCCGGCCTGTGGCGGCCATGACCACTAAAGGACTGGTTTAAAGAGGATTTGCATGATACAGAAATGGAGTACAGTCTGCAGAACTACAGTTCCAAAGCGCACCTTTGTGGTAGGTGGAAATCAAATAGACATTGAATACAGGCACAAGGCTGACTGGGTGTGTTGTCTGTCCATATATATATGTATATATGTATATATAAAACTCCAAAGTGTGCATATAAGACTGAATCAAAGCGGCAAAATGTGGAAGCTCCACCAATCACGAACAACAAAGGTCACAGTTCAATCATTTCGGCAAAGGTTTTTCCTCTGCTGATAATTTAGGCTAAGCCTAGATTTTTTTTTAAACCATGGACAAAATATTCTCTCCAATAAATTGTGCCAGAACGGCTGTTCAGTGTCCTCATATGAAGAACTTTTTTTTGTAATGATGAAACAGTTAAATGAAGGAGAACTCCCAAACCGAGGTGTTTTTAAGCATGATATTGAGCAGTCCAGCACATCCTCCATATCCAGGAGTCCAGGAAAAACTGCGTGAGGATCTTGACGTCCATCAGGTGGTTTCGTTGACTTCACATCTTAGGACATGACACTGATTACCATGCCAAAGTCGGAAAAACCTGTGTCGTTGTACTTAAGTGTGTGTTACGACTTATGTGCTATTTTTCTCCATTATCTATATATAATAGTCACATGATGACTTAAAAACAAAAAACAAAACAAAAAAACCCATGGTGCTAGCTTAACACCAAATACAAAAAAAAAAGAAAGAAACAAAAAAAAATCTCCCATTTTCCGGTAAATGGACTGCTCTACTGAATAGTCCATCACAGTCCATAGTCACCTCAGACAAGGGGATGCATGTTCCACATGGCTTAGCAGAGTGGAGACTGGATGTCTTAATAGAGGGCGTCTGTCCAGCGCTACAGAATTAACATCGGCTGTGACATCTCGATGAAAGGAACTTGCTGTAAAGTTCAATCAACAAAAGAATCCCTGCCTTCAGAAACCTGGGATCATCTTCCATCCTCCCATCTTCCTCATCGGCTCATACGATGGCTGGTAGAAGTTCTAAGAAATGTTGATACACGTTATTAGAGTCTGCATTTGCATATGTGCGAGTGAGTGAAACAGCAAAACTTAATTTTTGGCAACTGCAATATGACCAAAGAGGGCTTCTTCCTCTTCTCAAGAAATGTGTGGACTTCACTCCAACCTGGGGTGATGCATACGAGACATATTCCGATCCTTCAGTGCTAGTTACATTTGAGTGTTTATGAGTCCTGATTGGTGGTTTCGTCAAGTGGGTCAACAGGTGATGGCTGGATCGAGGTGAATGGTGGCGGGGGAGGGAGAGCAGCAGGGGGATCCCGCCGAACTGGAGTTCTCAACTTGACTCTTTTAGAACTTGAACTCCTTGGTTTGGAGGTTGGAGGTCGGGTCAAAGTTGAACGTTCCTCCTTGTGTAGCTTCAGGGATGAGACTGGGATCCTCGTCAATCTGGACAAATGAAGAGACATTTTAGGGATGCAGAGACAGAAATGTGATCGATGAGTAGAACTAAAAAGTTCATATTTAACTTTAACTTTTTAAAACCAAGCCTCTCCGGGATACTCACGTCATCTCCTGAAAAGTACTGATCGATGATTTCAAACGCTAGTTTGTAGATGTCCTCATTTTCATGCTGCTGCAGGTTTTCAATTTTCTCCAATCCTGGAGAACAAAGACAAGGGAATAACATCCAGATTTGGTCAAGGACTGTCACAGTATGTACTGCAGCTGCGCTTTCTGGAATTTATTACTTCTGAAAGGAAATTCTTGTTAACAGATCATGTCTGACCTAGAGAGGTGATGTTTACATCGAATCTCCTGTCTAAATAACAACTTGCTAACAGTCCTTATTTATAGGATATTAACATTTCGCTTTAATGACCGAGGTTTTAGCAGTCATAATAAACTGTAATAGGAAATAAAAAACGTTTATAACTCCAGATGTTGTGGCCATGATCATCCAATGAACCCGATCACCTCTGTTTGGCGGTAAGGGTCTGTTGAAGGGACCAGAGTTTGTTTGATGTGTCCATGAAAATCCATGAGTGGGTTTACTTACACTTAATAATCAGATATCAGATTTTATCAGTAAGCTTATCAACGAATATACCTGCACTTGAGTAATCAGATAAAGGGAAACCTCCGGGTTTACATGACCCAGGCAATAATTTCTACTTTGCAACCAGCCAATAATCTCACACAAAGATGGGACACACTTAAAGTTTTATTTAGTGACGCACGATATATCGGCGGCCGATATATGGACTTTTTCAGATATCGGCATCGGTCCGATATTAGAATTTAAACCGATATTATAACCGATAACACCATGTAACAATTAAAGAAAAAAAATTTTGTTCCCAGTTGTTAAGTGTGTTTTCCTGATTGTTTGTCCCCTAAATGAATAGAAAAAAGTTATTCTTCCCTGTAAACTTTGCTTTTGTGGTCAGCACAATGATATTTTGAAATTGATCTATTTTTAAGGATATTGGCCATATTTCAAGATACTTAAGAAGCTTCTGGAATTGTGAGAACTACCAAGAAGTTTCTAGAACTGTCCAGAATTATCTAGAACTTTCTGGGACTGTACAGAATTGTAGGTAGCTGTATAACTACAGTTCTATAGGGCCACTATAGCCCTTCCTGAGAGACGGAGAGACATGATGTAATTGATTGGGATTGCATAGTAAGTGGGCAACAGCCATCACAGACAAAGGGGAACTGACCTAGACAGACAGGTGTGAATTCATTCTCTAGTCAGGTTTCTGCATAACGACATTAATCAACACTTCCCCCCCCACCCACATTACAGAGGAGCTTAGGAAAGAACCAACTACTTTCAAATGTATATATTGTGTGTTTACTCTGCTACCGGGTGATCATCCGTCGTGCTATCTTGCTGAATCCTCAGTACACTCTTGTACTTTGGTACTGCATGGAATAAAGATTGACCATTTTTATCGAGTTTGGAGAGACATCCTTTTTCCTTACAGTACACAGCAACTTAGTCCATTTAGATGGCATCAAGAGGTTGCAGACATCCAGCAGACGCATTTTGCTATGCATGTGGCCATTTTATAAAGACGAGAGCGAGAAAAAGTACTCTGTGGAAGCATCTGCTAAGATGTGTGAGGCCTACACAGCATACTTCGGCATGCCTGTTGGTGACCTGTTTCTATAATAAAAATTCATAATTTTCGTTGCCGTGGTCACAAAAGCGAAGTTTATGATGAATGTAAGCAATTTTTCATTTGTTTTAGACATAAGCAATTGGAATATAACATTAAAGCTGGGAACAAACTGGTGTTACATAGTGTAATATAATCTATTTACATATGAATATTTCTTTGATTTTTCTTTTGGCTGTTATTCATTAAGCAAAGTATCTGATGATGCTGACTGTATAGTTATGCATGCAGTTCTATTCTTTCTTGGAGCTTCTCAGTCATAAGCTTTCTTACACACTTTGTTCTTGTTGCTGCCTGTACCAGTTCAAGGCAAAAAAAAAAATTTCCTACCTTTTTCAAGGAAGGTAAAAAAATCAAATCGAGTTAAACCATTTTTCCTTATTTAACTGCTTTGCTTATTATTATTTTATTGCAAAAATGATTTACTGTATTGGAAATGCAGATAGGTTAAATTAGGTAAAATAGGTTTTCAACATCGGTATCGGCCACAATAGTGTGCTAAAAATCAGCTATCGTATCGGCCCAAGAAATTCCATATCGGTGCATCCTTAGTTTTATTATTAAATGATAAAATTAATTTTCTTAACTATGTATTGCATTTCTGAGTCTCCACAAAGTGTTCAATAGGTGTATAGTGGGTGCTGTGGTTAAACGGAGTTGCCAGATCTCACGAAATAATTCCCCACCTGGTCCATGTAAATAAGCCCAAAAGAAACGAAATCCGTAAGAATAAGTGGACATGGCAACCATATGTTTTTCCGCTGGCCGCACATGCGCATACTGCCAAATCAAAACTGAAATAAGGTAAATGGTATACATGCTATGAGAAATCAGATTACTGAAACAAAATCCAGCTCTCTTCATCGGATTACTTAATCGCAGTATTCTGTATACACGACCACTTGAATAATCAGACACCTGCACACATCCGACTATGATCGGACAATGAAGTGCATATAAACGCACTCCGTGCTTCGGCAGACTGAGGCTTGAATCCGTTAATTCTAATTGTGAAGACGGCGTTTACCTCCGCACTCCTCTATAATTTCGGCGATGGTGCTGGCCTCTTCGCCGGCCATGATGAGGATGTTCTTCAGGCCGTCTAGAACTACCTGCACAACCTGAGAGTCCTTCACTGACAGTAGGTTACAGAAGGGTGGGATAACATTCTGCTGCACCAAGTACTCCACCTGCCAATTACACCACACCAGTTAATCAGTCAAGATGGCATAAGTGAATTGTCCATTGTAAATATATGTGTATATCTGAATTATTAATAAACAAACCTGATCTTTCCTTCCACTTATTGTTAAGTTGCTGATGGCCCAGGCCGCCTCCTTCTGTGTGCCAAAATCACCCTGTTTAAAGAGAAGGGGGGCAGAGAATGTAAAGTTGAATAGGGAGAAAAAGGATAGAGATGCACCAAAATTTCAGACACTGACAACTTTCAGTCTAATACTTTTAAATGGCACCTTTAATGGCGCACAGACGTGAGCACAGAAAAGCACCCGTGTGGAACAGTGAAGCAAGCATGCTGAGAAGCTTCAGCGCATGACAGCACTTCCTGTTCGGGAAGCACTGAGCAAAGCTCACCAATGCCTGCATCTCACTCACAACACAAGCACGTACCTGTAATACTGTCCATAAACATGCACATCCTTAAACTAACACTCTGTGGAAGCACCTTTTGATTCAATGACAGCATTCAGTCTTTTTGGGTAGGAGTCTTTCAGCATGGCACATCTTTACTTCCTTGCAAAGGGTTTCCAAAACTGTCAGAGTGCAAGGTATCTAAATAAACCTACAGTAGGAATATCCTACTATAACAAACTGAACTTTATATGGTGTTGATGATAGTCACTTTCATTGAAGGCAGGTGTGTACTGACTACCATTAAACATGAGATGAAATGCGTTGTTATTCGAGTTCGTTCTGAACAAAGTCACATCCCCAGGGTTTACACATTTATGCAACCACATTTTGTTTTTATTTTTCCCCTCTAAATAATTTGTTTTAGGTCACATTAAAGGAGGAATTAAATATGAAATTATTAATTACCGTATTTTTCGGACCATAAGGCGCACTTAAAATCCTTTAACTTTCTCAAGAATCGACAGTGCGCCTTAAAATGTGGTGCGTCTAATGTATGAATTAATTCTGGTTGTGCTTTCTGACCTAGAACCGATTGTAGATGGTAACACGGCACTCATAAATCTGTCAAAATGTTTTATAGCACGGTCTTTGGTAGGTTACGAAGCTTACGGCAACCATAGTGCGCAGCATCGCGGAGTAATACGGTATGTGCTTCAGCATTAGGGTACGTGCATTCATTCATTTATTTATTTTCGAAGCGGATTTCAAACTCAGCGCTATCAGTCACGCAGTACAACATGGACATAGAGCAGCTGCGAGAGAATTCAACATTAACGAATCAATGGTACGGAAGTGGAGGAAGCAAGAAGACGCCCTGCGCCAGGTAAAGACCAAACTGAGCTTCCGACGGAACTTAAGAGTTTTGTTTCATTTAATGCGCCTTATAACCCGGTGCGCTTTATGTATGAAAACATACCCGTTAGCAGCCGATCACTGATATCGCGCCTTATAACCCGGTGCGCTTTATGGTCCGAAATATACGGTACGGTCTGATACTTATGTCACAAAACCCTGGCATTTTAAAAAGGGGTGTGTAGACTTTTATATCCACTTTATTTATCATATTATAAGAAAGAATACATTACAATGATGTTACACATAGGAAACCAAAGTCAAAAAGAAATCGCTAGTGTATTTTCCAGATTGCGTCCAGACAGGGAACTTAATACAAGAACCGTGTTAGCAGACCTGTTGCAAAGTTTCGGTTCCTTTCTTAGAGGAGAAGGTAAAATGGCTGTGTGTTGTTAGAACAATGGGATCAGAATACTGAGCAAGTTCTGGATATAAACATTTGTTCAGTAATTTTATTTTTGGTTCTGGACACCCAAGCATTATATTCTGTAACATTCACACTAGTAGTGACTTCCACTGAAACACTAAAAAGGATACACCACATATGTAAAGCTGTATATGTAGCGGAGGATGACCGTGTGTGTGTGTGTTACCTTGGCCAGCTGGTGTATAATCATGGGGATGAGTCCTCCATCTATCACAGCCTGTACCTGCTGCTGGTTCCCTGCTGTGATGTTGGACAAGAACCATACCGCCTCCTGTAGGAGCACACAAACAGAACATCACAGTTACCTCATTTGCATCCTTCAGCGGAAGCCATTAAACCCCTGTTGGCAAACTTAAAGGTGATTCTTTTTAACAGTGTTTCAACCTTGATAAGTTTTTCTATGCACGATTAGCATTTCTTAAACAAAAAGGTATAACATCTCCATACAAAATGTACAAACATCTAACAGCAGGTGCACGTTCATTAATGCCTTTGGTCCAATATTGAGAGCAGCAATGAAGACAAAGGAAAAACTTCCACAAAAAAGATTTAAGAATTTAAAAAATGTGCAACTGTTGAAAGTTCTTGGACTGTGGTGGCCTAGCGGTTAAGGAATCTGGACCAGAAGATTTAGGGTTCAAATCCCCCCTCTGCCAGGCTGCCACTGTTGGGTCCTTGAGCAAGGCCCTTAACCCACAATTGCTTGGATTGAAAGATTGTATCAATTCTAATTCTCTGGATAAGGAGGTCTGCTTAATGTCATAAATGTTGTACTCATTCACATCTAAAGCTGGTGGTGTAATTTTAAGAAACAGAAAAAATCTGCGAACATATAACTGAGAAATGTATCAATATGATAATGTTACAACAATGTGTTGTTATTGTTGGGGTGAAAGGAAAAAAAGGTTTTAAAGTGGTCCTACTCTAATTTTGTCTCATATACGAGACATTTGTTTGTTTCATGACAGCATGTACAGCAAAACACATTAAAACCAGCCATTTCAATTCTGATCTGGGTCACTTTCACGCACTATATAGACAAAAGTTTCTGGACACCTAAACACTACATTCCAAAACATGGGTATTGGCATGGAATCTCTCCCCCCTTTGCTGCTACAACAGCCTTTATTCTTCTGAGAAGGTTTTAAAGCACAAACTGGAACACCACTTTGAGGTCAGGGACTGATGCTGGACAGTAAGCCCTGACTCACAGTTGCTGTTCCACTTAATCTCAGTGGCGTCTGATGGAGTTTTAAAAAAATCAAATAAACAAAAAAAAAAGGTTCAGTACAAGTCTGCCAAGTTCTAAATCAAAGTTGGCAAACCATTCCTTTATGGACTTTGTTTTAGGATGGAAGGACACACAGTTTAAAATGTCATACTGTGTGCCAATCAGGTTTTCAAAATAACCCATTCTGCTGCCGCCATTTATCTATGAAGATTCCATGCTAGTAAGCGTCATGTTATGAACCTGTTAGCCGTGAGTGTGTCTGAAATAAAGAAAACTAATTAGAAGCCATGTACACACATGTTTAGTGTCTATGGTACCGATATGAAACAGTTTGAATAGTCAGACTGGAATTCATGTGACTTTCACGTCGACTGCTCCTGAGCACTGTGGGAATCCCCAAATCCCGGAGTTCACGTGCTTGGAGTAGCGTGACTGGGCATGAGACGGGCAGTCGGGCATGAGACCATTACGAATGGCATGGCAAAACTCACAATCAAACAAACTGAGGACTTGGTAACACCAAGTCTAGCCAACAAGCAGCCAATACAATCCAATCTTTACTTGCTTTTATAGCATAATGGACCATCTCAAATGACTGTACTGCATCACAGAACGAAGTGAAGTGCATAACTTTGTCTGTACAGACGGCTCTGCTCTTTCATTCGGACAAATCTCTTAAAAAGCCATCAAAAGCTTGGTCCTTTTTCTCTTCCTTGTCCTTGTGTGTGTAAATTTAGAGGCAGCTTCTGTTACTTCTGAGGGAACGTGGCAGATGGTTCTTCTGTGGGTCAGTTTACATTTACAGCATTTAGCAGACGCCCTTATTGGTATTGGTACAGTCTTACAATCCAAGCAATTGTGGTCTTGCTCAAGGACCCAACGGTGGCAGCTTGGCAGAGGTGGGATTTGAACCCTGGACCTTTTGGTCCATAGTCCAGTACCTTAACCGCTAGGCTACCACAGTCCAACTCAGGTTTTCAGGAGTATTACCTGTTCAGACTAGTTCTGGATAGAGTCGACATTTAAAACAAAATGTGAAAAGCTTAAAAAATCGGATTTGAATATGTAATATTATTATTGAAATATGAATAGGTTTAAGCTACATTACATACAATAATACAGGTATGCATGGCTTAACATCCGATACAACATATATTATGCAACCTGATGTTGTCCAAACACTATACTACACACCATAGTTAGCAAAGCTATACAGGTTTTAACTACGGCATGACCTAAAATGTTCCCTATACATTGGTGTATTTAATATCGACATTAACCACCACATGGTGATCTTTGTTTTTTGTTTTTAATATTAAAGATGGATAAAATCTTATTTCACTGTACAGCTGCATGCTGTAGAACTGCTTCATGTCACTCAGCACTTCCTTACCCCACACATACCCTCATAACTTTATGGAATGAGAAACTGTCTTTTATGTGACAGTCCTATGTATTACCCTGTTGCATATATAATGTGAGCTCATATTTCAGAAGCCATTGCATATAACTTTATTGTGCGTTGCAAAGCCCTCCCCTTAATAACATTAATGGACTATTCCAGCTATTCCAGAGTAAAGTCCATGTAGACTGAAGCCACTCCCTCTACAACGCCAATGTTATTTTGCATGGAAACCTTTTTCACATGCAGTATACTGCAAGCTTACTGCAGAACCCATTTATGATTTAGCCAATCTTCAAGTGATGTATAGGGGAGGGTGGGGACAGTTGCAACACTTTGCATTTCCTTCGGTTTCTCAGAGACGGTTGGTATTGGAAAGAAAATTTTAACACAGCAAAACCACATCTGTCAGTTACCCACCGACACTGCTGTAACATGATAATGATAATACAGTTACAATTTATCCTTGAACAGACAGTCTGTAGGGGCAGTTGCAACATTCATTAAAATGTAATCAAATCACTCTTTAATATCATTTTGCCTGCACAGACAGGGTCTTCACTAAATTATTTTGGCTATATAAAGACCAAGACTACTAAATGGAAAAACATTTAAGTAACATCAGTGTTTTTGGTTTTATTATTACAATCCATTAACCTACAAGATTCTCAAAATCAAGACACTGACATTTAATAGTGCTTCTGTAAACCTTTTGTGAATCATAGAATTGATTAATAGATTCTACATTAATCAATAAAATCCACAATGTTACCTTATAATTAATGTAAATGCTAGTTTTTACATTAATATTGTCATACAACAGTTTAGACTGTATGACAAAAACTCTGACCATTAAACTCTGACCATAAGTTTTTATCAAGTAGTCTTTGCAGAAGGAATAGTCACGTGGCTGTTTTCCACCAGCAATGAGGTAGGGACTAACTGAGCATGAGCAGTATGAATATCAGCAGTGTAGCTCATTCCTAACTGCTAAAATAAGCCATGTTGCAACTTCCCCTTGTTATGACCACGCCCACTGTCCCCTATGTGCATACCTACCTTATTAATTTTCTCTTTGGGGTGTGTGAGCAGATTAGGGAAGTGTGAGAGCACGTCACAGTTGAGGACCACCTGAGTTTGCTCGTCTGTCCCCGTCACTATATTACCCACTGCCCTCAGTGCCGCTGTCTGCAAGGGAGAAGGTATACGATAAAATCATTAAGACACTACAAAGTGTGTAATTCATGAAAATGAAGTCCCTAAAAGGGGAAAAAAAAAACACAACAACAACAAAAAAACATCAAAGCAAGTGGAAGCTAATGGAGATCTGCTGAAATGCATGATGCAAGAAGAATCATTACATGTACAGCATTTAGCAGACGCCCTTATCCAGAGCAACTTACAATTGATAGTCTTACAAGCCAAGATTGTGAGATAAGGGCCTTGCTCAAAAACCCAACAGTGGCAACTTGGCAGAGGGTGGATTTGAACCCTGAACCTTTTGGTCCATAGTCCAGTACCTTAACCGCTAGGCTACCACAGTTCACAAAGTTACATTTCACATTTACAGCATTTAGCAGACACCCTTATCCAGAGCGACTTACAATTGGTACAGTCTTACAATCCAAGCAATTGTGGGTTAAGGGCCTTGCTCAAGGACCCAACAGTGGCAGCTTGGCAGAGGTGGGATTTGAACCCTGGACCTTCAGTACCTTAACCAATAGACTACCAGAGAATCATGATTCCGTCTAAGATATCGGAGCATATCCCTCCTGTACTTGTTACTGGTTTTAAAGCGCATTCATTACAAAATTCGTCTTCTTACTTTCAAAGCATTGAATGGTCTCGCACCCCCTATTTCAAAGATTTAATCCAACCATACACTCCATCTCAATCTTAGGTCCTCTGACGTAGGTCACCTTACTGCATTGCTGCCCCTACGCTCTAACTTGTTTGCCTCCATCTTGCCGCTCCCGCTCTTCATTTTCTTCTTTTAAATCACAACTTAAAACGTACCCGTTCTCTCTATTTCTTTCTGGTTCCTCTTCTACTTCTATTTCCTGGAATTACTTTAGTATGCTTGGGTGGTGCAAAAGGCGCCATAAAATTCTCAGTTATTATTATTATAAGCTAAAATAGCACTTGGACTTTTACTAAAATGACAGCCTTGTCAAGTCAGATCTATTTATATAGCATCTTGATGCATGCTCAATGATCCAGGTAAGAAAATCCAAGAAATTGAATCAGTTCATCTGGACATAGATTTTATTGGAGAAACGTTTCGTCACTCAACTAAGTGACTTCTTCAGTGAAGAAGTCACTTAGTTGAGTGACGAAACGTTTCTCCAATAAAATCTATGTCCAGATGAACTGATTCAATTTCTTGTATTTATATAGCACTTTTTACAATGGAGCATTGTCTCAAAGCTACTTTACAAATTTAGATTATCTCCTAATAACTACGTCCAATCCCAAATTGAGCAAGCCTAGGGCGACAGTGGCAAGGAAAAACTCCCTAAGCGTTATGAGGAAGAAACCTTGGGAGGACCAAGACTCAAAAAGGGACCCAACCTCCTTGGGCGGCGTAGATGATAAATCTAAGAATGAAACTAATTTATCTAAACAAACAAGTCTTATAGCCATAGTTCAAATAAAATAATGTAAAATATGTATATTGGCATTATGTAGTCCGATACACAGAGTCACTCTATGTAGACACTCATTTGTCAACATAAAACCCCCAAAACTTGTCACTACAGTAGAATAGAGATGTCAAAATCAAATCGAATTTCACAAATTCATTGACAAATTCATTCACTTCTTATAGGCTGTGGTAGCCTAGTGGGTAAGGTACTGAACTGTGGACCAGAAGGTCCTGGGTTCAAATCCCACCTCTGCCAAGCTGCCACTGTTGGGTCCTTGAGCAAGGGTCCCATGACTGCTTGGATTGTAAGACTGTACCAATTGTAAGTCGCTCTGGATAAGGGCGTCTCCTAAATGCTGTAAATGTAGATCAGCATTGTGGGAAAGAACAACCCTATACAGGGTGCCAATTCATCTTAGGGCACATACAGACATACAGACAAACACCAATTAGCCTAATACGCATGTCTTTGGACTGTGGGAGGAAACCGGAGTACCCAGAGTAAACCCACGCAGACATGGGGAGGACATGCAATCTCCAAACAGAATGGACCCAGGCTGCTATACCTAGGATCGAACCCAGGACCTTCTTGCTGCGAGGCTACAATGCCACCCACCAAGCCAGTGTACTGGCCGAAAATCCCAATTCGAATATCTAAGCAGTTGCGGTCTGATCCAAGAATGGTGGCGACTCTAGTTGTGCAAACACATACCGATGCTTCAACCACTCCCATTTCCTAACAGCTTGGGGCGCTGGGTTTATTGCCACATCAGCACAGAGAATGGCTATATACACGGCAAAACAGTAAAACAACTATATACACCTAGGGTCCATCTAAAGAATCTCTCAAGTAAGGCGTCTAATGTTCAGCTTTGTCTAATAAGGCTTTGGGTGTAAGAAACGTAGCGGAAACAGTTGAGAGTAGTGTGTAGAAAGTCCTGACAACACCCCAGCATGATGTGTGTGAGAAAGTCTTCACTAACAGCTTTTTGCACCTCGGCTACAACACAGGTGCTTCCAGTTTCAAAAGCATGCATGTGTGTGATATGCAACGCCGATAAACATGACATTTCAGAAGTTAGTTTATACAAACAGTGATAGCTCGGTACTTGCCGTTAATCGTGAGAGAGTTCCCCCCCCCCCCCCCATGAGGACTAATGTAACCTCACAGTATAATGCATTATACGCATGAATGGAGTTGTACTGTATACTTAAACACTACACATACACAAGGTGTATATAAAGCAAGTCCCACTGCAACCTGGACACCAACCGCAGTCTCTCCCCCCAACACCCTTAGTTCGAGCACTGTTCACCTCGCGTCTCATTCATTCACATGCACACACTTTCCTTGACACTATTCCCTAAACAGCATAACTATTTACAGAGCATTTAAATTGTATTAGATGCTATAACCAATCGAGAGATCTTTTTAATTATAAATGAGGATGTGCGTAGGCTATATGCAAATGTTACTCCATTTTTGAATATGGCTTTTGGTATCTGCAGGAAGTCTTGGAATCAATGGCCCATGAATACAGAGGGCTGACTGCACTAGAGACAAATAACCTCTTATTTTTAATGTTAAACATATACTTACAATACTGTGCAAAAGTCTTAGGACACCATTACATTAGATATACCATTGTTTCCCCCCCCCGAATAGTATAATTACCATAATCAATCATTTCTCAGTCTCTTTAATAGATTATAACCAGAAAATATAGGAAACTTGTGTGTAGTATTAAAAAACTGGAAACAAATCACAAAAAATATAGGCTGTAGTGGCAAGTATTTAGTGTGACCTCCCCTTACACATGAACAACAGCAGGATCTAGCAGCTTCTTCGGGATGCCAAGTTGACCGTTATACAGACTGAAAAGGGATTATCTTTTTAGAAGGACAGCAGCCAAGAACACCTTTTCCGAAATATGCTAAAACTCAATTGTTGACAATGTGTTATATATGGTCATTACAACAAACAACAAATCTAATGGGGGCCTAGGACTTTCGCACAATACTATATATTCAAATTTCAGGCGTTATAGACAGAACAGTCAAATGCAAGTTTTCAGGCAAATTGACAATTCTGCTGTACAAAGGTGTTGATTCAAAATAACCAACTTTCTCTGAGCTTCGCTGTGGATATTTACCTGAACTTTGACCTCTTGGTGGCTGAGTAGGGGAACAAGGAAGGGGACGACACCTGAGTCTATGACCATCTGTATCTGCTCATTTCCTCCGTCTGTTAGATATGATAAAGCCCACACAGTATCTACAAGAATCTAGGGGAGACAAAATAGAGGCACATAGTCAAAGTAATACACACAGTCTGATGCAATAGAAATTTGAATATGATACGAAATAACCCAATGTTTGCACAGATTCTTTTAATCTGTTCTACTTACATTTATGTCTGTGTGGTATATGAGTACACATAGAGCAGGGAGGATCTATTGGAGAGAGATTTCAAATCAGTGCCTAGGCACATTAAGACATACAGATACACGACAGCTAAAAAGCAGGTGGCTCAATAATGCTGATTTTACCTCGTGGCCAAATACAGTGTGAACCCTTTAGAATTTTCTATATTTCTGTATAAATATGACCTAAAACATCGTCATCATTTTCCTCAATAAATAAATGACCAAATACAATACCGTCGTCTGATTTGTTTAACTGGGTTTTTCTTGATCTACTTTTAGGACTTGTGTGAAAATCTGATGTTTTAGTTCATATTTATGCAGAAAGAGAAAATCTAGATAATCTTTTCTAATATTAAAAAGAGTTCACAAACTTTCAAGTACCACTGTAGCATGATCACAGATAGTACAGTACACTAGAAATGCACCAAAAAACTGGCAACTAACCAATTTTAGCTGATAAAAATTACACGTTCAGAAAGAGAGGGGGGACAAAAGGAAGATTGGGCTGGAAAGCAATAAGAGACTCAACAAAGGGATCCTTGAGAACTCCCCGTTGCTTTAGACAAAGAGTTTAAATAGCACAGGATGTGATTAAGGAAACGCAGTATATGTAAGAGTGCTTAATACGCTGGTGAATGGGATCACACAGCTTCAAAAAACACTTAAAAAAATATTTTAGCAGTAACAAATTAGAAAATAATCAATTGTTTCCTTCACAGTCCTGTGCCAGTCAACACTAGGATTGGGTATTGTTTGCATTTTATCGATTCTGATTCTGCTTATCGATTCAAAGTTTCGAATCCAAAATGATCAAAATGTGCCAAATGTTTAAGATTACTTTCGGGTTTTTTTTATATTTCAACTTTAAAAGTAATCATTTTTACATTAAGCTTTTTACTTCCCATTTAACGTGGCTTAATGTACATAAGCAGTAACCTAAAGCCCAAACTTCTCTCAATTACTAAAAAGCAAAAATAATCACTTACACATTAAGTGTTTTACTATAGGTTTAAATGAGGAGGGAGAAAAAAAGCTTTACGTAAAGGTGATTAATTTCCTTTGGAGCACCGGTTCATCACAGCAGTAGAGGCTACTTATGACCAGTAGTAACAGAAGTTTGGTGTTCCTAGGTCACTGCTTTAGTACATTAAGCCATGTTAGGATTTTTAACTAAAAGGTTTAAATGGGCAGAAAAAAAGCTTAATGTAAAAATGAGTGCTTTCCCTGTGGACCACATGTTCATCATTTCAGCAGTAGAGGCTACTTATGACCAGCTACTTATGTCATTGTTTTAGGACATTAAGCCACGTTAAGCTTTGTTCACATGAAGCGTGAGACTCTACTGGTTAATGCAGCATTTGGGCTAACAGACCGCAGACAGTTGAACACGGTACACTGAAGCTGAAGATCAGTATCATGCTGGTGCTTTAGATGTTTTCCCATGTTGGAGGTGCAAACTCCTATACAGCAGATCATCTTTCCACACATCGCATTTAGCCTTTCATTTTCTCTCAAAGCGGAGCAAAACTTTTGAGAGCTTCTGGACGTCCATCTTCCGCTAATGCTCTCGCGGAGCGTATCAACACAAAACCACGTGATGACGAACGTGACCCCATGACGCATCGGTCCTAATTGATGCCTACTTATTACAGACGTATTTTTGCGCTAATCACAATTGAATTTGTAGAATAAAACGCTTTGTAGCAACCGATAAGAGGAAAAGAAATACGATAATTTGGTTTCGATCAGTGTGCGGTTTTAAGGTTTTGGCTCATCTGTGTGTACTATACTAAAGAAATTACTATAGACTGACATACTACAGTTCGGGCCCACAACAGGTGCAGTTCCCGGAGACTGTGATAAAGCAGGCATTCCACAAAACACTACATCTTTAAAGAGCAGGCAGGGAATTTAATTTCACTTGAGCTGTGTCAAATGTAAACAGTGCAGGATAGAAAGCATGTACTAAAATCAAGAACATCCAACAGCCATGCTGACAAGGATGCCAAGACGTTCAACGATATTGCACTTTATGCACAACCGCCTCACCTCCTGTACTGTTTCCATGGGTGGTGGCGGGTCTTTGTTCCGACACAGATTGACAATGACCCAGGTGACGTTCCGCAGGAAGGTGATTGGGATGGAGGGATTGATGAATGACAAGAGGGGCTTGACAACACCCAGAGAGATGACGTAGTCTCGACATTGTGGCCCATCACCTGCACGAGAGACACGTTTGCACTGCTTTATTTGTCACGTCCTTCCAGTGACTCTACTGTACAGTACTGTGCAAAAGTCTTAGGCTACCTTTAGAGGTGTTATTTTAGCAATGGTATAATGATCACTGTCAACGAATCCATTTCATACAGAACTGCAGCTAAATAATGCAAAGCATACACCTACCCTTAAACTTAACCAATCTTTTTACTAGTTTAGTTTGTCATATAATAATTTGTTTTTGTAAGTGTTTTCATCTACCTTTGACATAAACATGGGTCCTTAACAGAAGTAAGACAGAACTACACCCTGGACAGAGTGCTAGTCCATCACAGGACGTTATCTACCCATTTATTGTCACAATCACACCAACTGGAAAAACCAATGCGTCTTGTATGGGTGTGTAAGGAAACTGCACCACAACACTAGTAACTAAAGGCAGTAACTGAAGCTTAGCCCAGGTTTCCTGCTGTGGCAAAACAACCTGCTGCATCACTACGTCACCCTAAGATGTTGTAAGTTACCCTGTAGATTTATTCCATTTGCATAATACCTTCATTCTTTTGAAGGGGATGTTACACATCACGATGGTCAACAGGATTACCGATTTGAATGGAAGAGCAAAAAACATTAACAAAAGAGATTTTTGTCCAAGATGGCTGCTTCACTGATATTCAGCCATTATGCAGCACAGCGAATTGTTTGTTTACAGATAAGTCATATTGAACCCTAAACCACAAAGCTAAGCCTGAGACATAACTTAAGCAGAGGATGTGGTTTGAGCCAAGTGTATTTACAGACGACACATTGTGTCACTCTTTCATCACTTCACAGTTCAATATGCAAACACGCTATGACGGGACTTTTACAGAGCAGCACACACAAAAAGGTGGAGCTCGAACCTACCGATGATGTTTCCCAGTGCCCAAACAGCCTGCTCACACACGTTCTGGTGAGGGGAGTGGAGCAGCCGTAAAAACAAGGGAACAGCATCTAAACAGGAGAGGGAGAGAGAGCCAGACAGACAAAATTCAGAAACATTCTTGGTCTGGAATTCTTGCTCTTAAATATAGTGGGACTTACTGGATTTCACCACTGCCTGTGTCTGTGCCGAGGTCCCCGATGCAATGTTAGTCAAAGCCCAGGCAGCTTCAAACTGCAACGAGGGGCTGTGGGGTGGGAGGGAGGTGGTGAGAGTGGAGGAGGTAGACGACAGGAAGAGAAATGACACATCCAAAAAGAGTAAAAAGGTCAGCACAAGTCCAACTTCCTACTGAGCAAAAGCAAACAAGAACCCACCGGCTGCGTGTGCCCCACGTCTATGAAGACTAGAATCTAATATGGGTGGGTATCTAATATGGGTGGGTAATAGGATCTTCCGTTCTGAGAATGCAATTTCTTTTGGTCACGTTAGACAATCAAAGATTTAAAACTTGATCTGTTCCACTCAAAGCGAATCCAACATAAATGCATGTTAAGTTTTACAAGTATTGAATAAAGATAATTTAAATGCAAGATACAAGATCAGGGACCTACTACATATTGATATTTGCTAATCAATTAATAACCATGAAACTGTGGGACTGTGGTAGCCTAGTGGTTAAGGTACTGGACTATGGACCAGAAGGTCCAGGGTTCAAATCCCACCTCTGCCAAGCTGCCACTGTTGGGTTCTTGAGCAAGGCCCTTAACCCACAATTGCTTGGATTGTAAGACTGTACCAATTGTAAGTCGCTCTGGATAAGGGCATCTGCTAAATGCTGTAAATGAAACTCAATTGAACGTGGGTATTTTTCATTTACAACATTTAGCAGACGCCCTTATCCAGAGCGACTTCCAATTGGTACAATCTTACAATCCAAGCAATTGTAGGTTAAGGGTCTTGCTCAAGGACCCAACAGTGGCAGCTTGACAGAGGTGGGAATTGAACCCTGGACCTTCTGGTCCAGAGTCCAGTACTTTAACCACTAGGCTACCACAGTCCGTTTCAGTTCATTCCTTTGTGCAATCTTTCTAAACGACATTTTTCCTCCTCACGTTTATGCCTTGCACTCATCCTGCTCTGGGGTGCAGGGGGATCCGGGGCCTACTCTGGAATTCCCAGGAGATATGCAAGCGTGGATCCCGTCCAGCCTCCCCTCCCTGTGACACCCAACCCAGCTGGGACAAACTCGATTACAATCACTAAAAAAATTCAATTTAGGTTCTATGCAACTGCCATAGCTGTCTTGTGAGTTGCACAGCACAGCCGAGTGTGTCACCTATTTGAAATATAAATATTTTGTATGATCCACATAACACTGAGCTACAGAATTACTGGCAGAACATTATAAATGACCTGCATCTTTGTGGTTAAATAGCTTAACCTCACACCAAATATGACCAAAATCCCACCTGTATTTGAAGTTTACATGCAGTCATTTAGCAGACCCTTGTTCAGTGACTTGCAACTGATAGAGCCTCACAAGCCAAGCAATTGTAGGGCCTTGCTCACGGACCCAACAGTGACAGACTGGCAGAGACGAGATTGGAACCTGAGACCATCTGGTCCACAGTCCAGTGACTTAACCACAGAACCACTAGAATCCCAGGTCAAGAGAAGTTTAGATTTATCATGTAGCAGGCTGTCTTCTCCAGAGCGACTTACAACTGATACAAAAATACAATCCAAGCAACTGTGCGTTAAGGGTCTTACTGAAGAACCCAACAGCAGCAGCTTGGCAGAGGTGGAATACATTTACAGAAATAACATTTCTGTTTTTTGATTATGAAAAAAAATTCTACGACGGATTGACACCCTGTCTAGGGTTGCTCCTGCCTTGTGCCCTATGCCGCCGGTTAGACACCGGCTCTCCCACGACCCTGTCCAGAATCAAGCAGATAAAGGAATGGAATGAAAAGGAGTAGTCGAGAAAAAATGACTGGAACTCTGCATTCAGTACTTCATGATCAGGCTACATTCATACCAAACCCACCTTGTGTGAGTGTTGCAGAAAAGCCCTATTTTTGTCTCCACTGACCACAGAACTCGATTCCAATCAACTTCTTTCACATTCTAGGAACTTGAGCTTAGATTAAACAAGAGACTCAAGTATCAAATTGTTTAAAGACACAGAGGTGGTTTCTAGCCATAAACATGGAGACTTGGTAACCCTTAAATGCTACAATCTTCTGTAAATCTTGGACTGTTACTCCTGGAGACATCTTTGCCTCTTCAATCATCTTCCTCAGTAGCTGCATCTTCTTAGACAGCTTTATTACTGCTCTAGTTGTTTTTAACTTTTACCTTACTACTACCCTAATAACACTGATACCCCCACAAAACAGGATGATGCAAGAGTTTCTAAACACTGAAGTTTAACTATAAAAGTACATTAAAAATGGAAACAAAGGCATTTGGCAATCTGATAGCCCACTACTGAGGAGACCTGAATGGTGCCATCCATCTATACAACACTTCTACGTGAAGGAGGGGAGGCCACACAGGGGTCACCCAGGGCTGCAACAACGACTTCTAAGACCTGAGTAATGAACTGGTGCCTCGTTGAGTATGAATTTGTACCCCCACAAGCGACATTGACCAAGACAAAGCGACAGGGAAACTCCCTAAACATTATAGGGAAGAAACTTTGGGAGGACCAAGACTAAAAGGACCCGTCCTCCTTCGGTGGCCTAGGTGTTGAGTGCCTGGGTTGTTTGGTTGTGTATTGGTTACTTTAATGTCTCATCAGCATCTATGGCTATTAATGACAGGAGCAAGGTTACATCGATATTGGTCATACACATTCACACTGGACCAATTTAGTGCGAGGGAACTCTGGAGTTGAGGCGACTGCGCTAACTACTTGTGCCACCGTGCCGCCCAGGCAGCACATATAAATAACACAAAAGACAGATGTAAGCCAGTAATTACCTAGCTTAAAGCACGAGCTATTACGCATACGAACTGGTCATGATTTTGCTTCCCTGTTTAGCAAGGATCTGCTGACCTATAATAAAGCAAACGCTGTTGAAAACAACTGCAGAGGTCTAAAGAAGCGGAAAAGTGCTCGACTCATCTAAACAGCTTTTTGCTTCATTTATATACAGTATATTTATATACAGTAGTCCCATACATGTATATTCATATTGTAGGGCAGCAGAAGCAGGGCTGCAGTGTTCACAATAAATAAGCCATGCGCAGACATGTGGGGGAGGGGATGAAAAGCCCGACATCACAGAATGAGCTGGCACTTCAGGATCTCCCCTATGCTCCGATTTCTCTCCATATACCCACCCATCCAGCACATTCTGGGTTTCTCTCGTCCTCTACGGCCCTTAGTTCATCTAACAGTTATGTTTTCGCTGATGCGCAGGCATCCCTAGCATAATGAATTGTTCTTTCTAGATGATGTCGCTTTTCGTCTTCATGCTACAATGCTGGTGTGGTGCAATGAGAATACTCACTTGTCGTCTCTCTCCAAGCATTTGACAAGGATGGGAAGGATGCCCGATTTGATCAAGTCATCAATGGGAGGGTTTCTGTCACTGGAGAGTAGTTTTCTGTTGACAGAGCAAGCGGAAATGACTTTTTTTGCACGTTAGTGTGTGTGTGTGTGTGTGTGTATATACACAGTGGGGCAAAAAAGTATTTAGTCAGCCACTGATTGTGCAAGTTCTCCTACTTAGAAAGATGAGAGAGGTCTGTAATTTTTATCATAGGTACACTTCAACTATGAGAGACAAAATGAGAAAAAAAATTCAGGAAATCACACTGTACTTTTAAAGAATTTAATTGTAAATTATGGTGGAAAATAAGTATTGGGTCGATAACAAAAGTTCAACTCAATACTTTGTAACATAACCTTTGTTGGCAATGACAGAGGTCAAACGTTTCCTGTAAGTCTTCACCAGGTTGGCACACACTGTAGCTGGTATTTTGGCCCATTCCTCCATGCAGATCTCCTCTAGAGCAGTGATGTTTTGGGGCAATACGGACTTTCAACTCCCTCCACAAATTTTCTATGGGGCTGAGGTCTGGAGACGACGAGCTGAGTTTTTACCAAAAAGTTCTATTTTGGTTACATCTGACCACATGATATTCTCCCAATCCTCTTGAGTGTGGAGTCTGACTGTTTGAGGCTGTGGACAGGTGTCTTTTATACAGATAATGAGGTCAAACAGGTGCCATTAATACAGGTGGAGGACAGAAGAGCTTCTTAAAGAAGTAGTTACAGGTCTGTGAGAGCCAGAAATCTTGCTTGTTTGTGGGTGACCAAATACTTATTTTCCACCATGATTTACAATTAAATTCTTTAAAAATCCTACAATGTGATTTCCTAAAAAAATTTTTCACTGTTGAAGTGTACCTACACATATGCACACACACGTCAAACTCTGCATATTCAGCGGGGTGATGCTGTTTTAAGGAGTTGATCCCTTCGCAACTTATTTTCATATGTAAGCCAAACAGCACGCTGTAAAAGTTTCCATACCGGAACATGGTTGTGTTCAAAATGAATCACTAACTCCTTAGTAGTGTCCCTAGTACATCATCAGTAATGCGGTATTTAGGACTATCTAGTTGACTAGCTAAGTAGCACACAAAACACAACCGAAACATACAACTCTTCCTTCTCATCACGTCAACAAACAAGCCCTTAAACATGTCTCTTAAAAAAACCCCCCGAGTGCCTGAAACTTTGACTTACGAACTGAATTCTGAATTAAAGTTAGTAAAAGCACTGTGCTGTTCATGTGGATGACCGGCACAGAATCGGTTATATGAGACCGGCTGAAGCCGATCACACTAAAACCGGCCGAATCCGTAATATATGTAAATAATGAAGGCTTTGATTACTATAAGATTACACAAAATTACACAAATCAGAATGCATGAAACAGTTGCCGAATGCAAACAGATTTTATTGTGAACACTGTACCCTGAATTCAGTGGGTTAATCATTACTCTGAATCAGTCTCCAGGGTTACTGTGTTCATAATGTGGTTCTTCTTTTGCATCTCCGATCTCACTTTATAATCCAGTTCTGTGTTCTGTTCTTTAATCTGATGGAGGCTTTCCCAGCTGTTAACAGACTGGTTCTAGTCTGTGCTGTATGTTATGCTATCCGGCAGACGCCCTTATCCAGTCCGACCTACAACTGATACAACCTTATTATCCAAGCCATTGTGGTTTGGTGGAGGTGGGATGGACGTGTGTTTAGTGATCAACTCAAGTTTGGATTCTGACTCCACTCTACATATGAAAAGCCAAGCTTAAACGCACCGGGATCAGATCACTCCAACCACATGTTGAGGGGGGTCAGACTCAATTTTGACCACGTTTGAATACAAGTGTAATGCATCTTCTGTATCCTCACTACGAGACCCATTACGAGGATGTTCAAGCCATCTGTTGAAGGAACTTATGATTTCACAACGCATAGGACACGGGTTACATCTTATATCACGGTACTCAGATATAAAGATGGAAATGCACAGACATTGGAAGAAAGAAAAAAACCCCACTAACATATTACTCTGCTTTTTGATTCACCAGTCTGTCTCACATAACCAATTCTGAGCCAATCATTTACCTTGCCTAACATCTCAGCGGGTTAATGAGGTGCTAACCCATGTCGCCAATGAGGAAGTGTTCAGTTTCAGTTGTGTTTTTGTGCTACTCCCTAGGCCTATACAGTGCAATACTAATGAGGAAGTAGGGAGACTAATGAGGGAGCAGTGCATCTGTTTAAGAACCACCTTCAGCTTGGAAGTAAGCCATCACAGTGAGTGCTCTTTGAATGCATAGCGAAAGTAAGCGAGGAGGAACATCTCAGAAAACATTTGGCACAACAAATTTAATAAGACATTTAAAACAGCATCAGCTCGTTAAGTATGTGGAATTGACAAAACTTACAATGGCAAACAGGTTAAAGCTAAAGCTAGCGACAGGGCAGAGCCAGGCACAAGCCAGCTACGTATCTTTAGCAATGAAGAAGTTTCCCTTAAAAGAAAAGTTGAACAAAATTGTTTCTGTAGTGTGTCATTTGTAATTCTTAGACAAAAAGAAACTCAGAATCGGCCGGATGTAGGTTTAAAACAAACAAACAAAAAATACAGAAAACTGCAATTGGTGCATCTTTAGTCAGAATTACAAAGTTCAGGGCACAGCAATAACCCAATGATTTAAGGGCATTACTAAAAGGACATTAGGCTTGTTCAAATCTAATTGTTTAAGTTACAAATTGCACTTTTATAATTATAAAATATGCACCCTGACCCTTCCCTTATTTGTTTTTACAACTTTCATTTATATCCTTTTTGATGTTGCTACACGTTATATCAGCAACTTCATTAAATGCAAAAGGTGCCATTTCACTAATGCTTAATTGTAGTTATTTTCTTAAAGAAAAACACTTAAAAATAAAAATCCATAAAAAAACGAAAACAGAAAAAAAAATCTAATGGAATTTGGAAAAAATAAAGCGGATTTCATAGGGAACACCCTACTGTAGTCAAGAGTTTATGATCTCCTGTAGCTGAAGAATTATTGGCAATGTTATGTGCGGACATATGATAAATGTTGATTTAAGTTACACAGCACATAAAAGGAAAGAAAACAAACAGGTCTAACCTGGCTGCTTGTACAGCACTGAGCTGTACCACTGCATTGTCACTGGTGGCATTCTGTATGAGAGAGAGAGAGAGAGAGAGAGAGAGAGAGAGAGAGAGAGAGAGAGAGAGAGAGAGAGAGAGAGAGAGAGAGAGAGAGAGAGAGAGAGAGAGAGAGAGAGAGAGAGAGAGAGAGAGAGAGAGAGAGAGGAATGAAGATATACAGACTTTAATTACGAGAAACAGCTTAAGAGAAGTAGTATCTGAAAATTTTTTTTTGTTTACATGTGCATCTTCCACACATTCACAAACCAACCTACTCATCCACAAAGTCCAAATCTCTTGCCATGAACCCCAAACATACCTGTACATTCTTCACACACCTCACCTGTAAGATGGCGTCTAGTGTACATTTTGCCTGAAAAACAAAAACAAACAAATGCATACAATTTGGTCATGTCATAGTATCTAGCACAGCTATCATTGTCTTAGAAATTCAGAATCTAGAAATTAGAATCTGAATCTCAAATTTCCTATAGCAGAATTATTTTTATATGTGTATGTGTGTGTGTGCGCGTGTGTGTATGTGTGTATATATATGTGTGTGTGTATATATAATAGATATATATAGATATATATATAATATATATATAATATAGTATATATATACTTATATAATATATATATCTATCTATACACACATACACACACACCACAACACAAAAACACACTGCTTTATGTATTTAGGTATGTAATATAATATATATTATACGAATATATATATATATATATATATAATATATATATAGCTATCTATATATACTATCTATAATATATATCTACACACACACACACACCACATACACCCACACAACTGTTTATGAATGTCTATGTGTATATATATATTATATATATATCTATATACACACACACACACACACACTACAACACTACACACACCAAACACACACTGTTTATGTATGTAGTTGTTATATATATATATATATATATATATATATATCATCTAATATATATATATATATATATACATACACACACACACACACATATATAGACACACACCACACACCACACACAACACACACACCCACAACACACTATATATATACATACACACACACACACACACATATATATACACACACACACACACACACACACACACACACACACACACACACATATATATATATATACACATACACACACATACATACATACATACATACATACATACATATGACAGAACACAGAACACAGACAGGAAGTAAGTAAAGAAGAAAGGAAGGCAGGGACACTTGGGAACAGACCCTCACCCCTTTGAAGTCGGCGTCTACATCGGAGTCCTCAAGGCTTTCGTCCTGTGGAACATTGCGTTTCTTCAGTAGGTGCTCGTCTCTTTTGTTCTGAGGGGACAACACAAGTGAGGGGGTCATGTTATTTTCCTCATAAAGCTACAAAGGCCCATAAGAAAAACCTAAGTTTTTGAAGGGGCCATTACGCAAAGAATATATCATAAGGAAAAACAGCTTAAATATTACCGCATTTATGCAAAATGTCTTCAGCATCAATTCCAATGCAAGTACTCCCCATCTAATCCTGTTCCAGGAACAAATAATCTAACATCTGAAAAAGCTGTTCGACTGGAACTGATCTCTGTACCACAGCATCACACAGCAGGCGAGTTTACCAAAGTAGATGCCATATGCTAATATATTCTGTCCTCAGTCACGGTGGGGATCCCCAACACCCTGTCCCCATTGCAGGGGTAAACGTCTGCATAGAGGGAGAATGGAAAACCCTTGCCACCTTGCTCTCTTGCTCCCTGCTCATGACCACATCAGGAGAGACCCCTAAATGCTGTCAGGCAGACAAGCATAATAACAGCAACAGTCCTCATGCTAGAGAGGAACCAGGCTGGCAACAGATGAGATAAGATTAATGTGAAATGAGTCAAAGTAGACTAAGCTTTTCAATTTAAAAAAAAAACTGCATCAAGAGTAAAGCTGTCTCTAAGGTGCTACACAATACGGTCAAAATAGCATATAGTAACCATTAACTACCTTCTCTGATTGGCTAGTCCCATGTGTAGGGTGTGTCTCTGCGTGTGCCGAGTGAATTCTGGGATAGGCTGCATACCCCTCTCATTTTCATAATGAAAAAGTGAATGCTATGCCTGTATTTGGCCAAACGTCAGGCGCTGCTCTGAATCCTAGATTTCATCATCTCAGCGTGCTGAGAAGCACTCCATCACAACGGAGATAAAATCCAAATAGCTTGTGCATTATTCTTCATTGGGATTAAATTTAACTCAAAGGGCAGGCTCTTTGCAAGTCAGCACATACATAAATATTGTGGTTTTGTCAGAGACTCATAGCAAGCTGATTTAGCTGGGCTCTTAAAGAGCCAACTGTCTGAAAGAGAGGGATCTGGGTCTCTAATTCAAACCAGTGCTTCCCAAAGTGGGGGCTCGAAGGTATTCCAAAGGGGGGGCAGAAAAACAATGCTGTTACACAGCAATACCTCCATGTAAAGGTGATTTGTCACTTTGTATTGTTCAATAAGCAGTTGCAGTTTTGTATGAATGGCAATGTTTAAAATAAATTCCAGTGAAGCTTGTGGGCGCTCAAATATTTTTATCTGCAAAGGGACAGAAAAAGTTCGGGAACCACTGATTTAAACAAAAGAACGCTATTCAATGCAAGTACACTTATTCGGGGCCTCTCATGCATTCCAGTATCTCATTAAAAAGACGTAGGCAAAAATAATAATAAAAAGGATGCAATGGACTGAATTTATTGTTAGCAGCATAAGAAATCTTGGATGAAACCCAATCCCAGTTCCTACCAAACGGGAAATGAGTCATCAGGCATCAGTGGACATGCTAGAGTCTTTTGCCAAACTACAGACTGATATGGCTTATTGAAAAGAAAAAAAAGGTAGCATTTTAGCACTTTTTTCCCTATTACGGACAGCATTCACTTCTTTTCATTCATTAACTCCTCCATTTTCAAATCCAATCCAGCGTCACAGGGAGCCAGGGCCTAACTGCCAGCACCTAACCAATAAATTGCAGAGAACTGTCGCATGCATGTTTGTCTTTCTGTCATTGTGAGGACTGATATATAGTTTAGAAAAGTCTAAACTGAATTAAGCATGCACTCCTCTCAGAGGAGAAGCTGAAATTTACTAATTCGGTTGTATTTAACTTGATTGTTAGCTCTAAAAACGGCCAAGATCCAGCCGTTGCCGACCACAAGGTGGTGGTAAGAGACGGCTGTATTTTTCTTTTCTTGACCTAATGTTCATAATGCTATTTTAAGTTAGAGTACTGGAAGTAATCACCTATTCTATTTTAGACATTTCTGTACCCTGTAGTACTGAGATATAGAGCCAGCTCATGAAAACTGGCTCAGTTCTTATGGAAAAACCCCAGCCACTGGGGGTGCACTTGTAATGCCAGTGCCAAGCCTGGATAAACGAGGAGGGTTGTGTCAGGAAGGGGAGCTGGCATAAAACCTGTGGCAAATCTACTAAGCGGATCAGGGTGATCCACTCTGGTGACCCCTACCAGGAGCACTCAAACCAGCAGCAAAATCTGTGGCATGTAGTACTGACATGATCCAGAGAGTGCTTTTGGAGTACCAATTTTCAGTACCCAGGCTTGTGCTCAATTTTACAATTGTACAGTTTTGGAATATAAGAAACTGCACAAAAAAGTCTTAGACCACCATTAGATTAGATATGTCATTGTTTTAGTAAAGATATAATGATCATATGATTATGTATCAGTCTCTTTATTAGAGTACAAACAAAACACAAAGAAAAAAAGTAAAAGCAAACAAACCAATAAAAACCAGAAGTATGCATTTAGTGTGACCTCCTCTTACTCTTGGGCAATAGCAACATCTGGCAGCTCAATCGGGAGGCCAAGTTGAACCTTCAATAGTCTGAAGAAGCTTGATCAGGACTGGTCTTTTTGGAAGGGTAGCAGCCAATAAACCACTTTTTCAGAAGGGGCTAAGCATTCAAACATGCTAAAACTTGAAAAGACTGGACTGAAGATCACTGGGTAAGAATATTGTGGAGTGAAAAATCCAAGTTTGAATTTTTGGATCCAATCATCAACAACATGTTATATATGGTCATTATACCATTGCTAAAACAACAACTCAAAATACTTTTGCACAACACTGTAGTGTGTGTGGCCTTATTCAGAGAGAAAGGTTGTAAAGACCAGGCTTGGGACAGTTTATGACATCTGAATACTAAGAATCCATCCAAACCGTATATTAGAAGGTCCAACATTTTTAGGTGTTGTGTAACAATTACCACCATGTCTCTAAAACACTATTGTTTAATGTTTAAGATTGTAGTTTTGTCTGCGTTTCTCAGCACTCCGCAAATCACAGGGCCATACAAGTCTAACATAGTATTATTTAACCTACACACAGCCCTACAAGTCCATTTTAACACTGCATGGGTATCAAGATACCCCTTGGTATCACACGGAGTTCAGACGAAAGCTTCCTCTGTGGATTTTCTTTTATTTTAACCACCCACCTACCCATGAACCCACACACTTCTCCACCCAACATCAGCTTCACTGAATCCCAACTCCTCTGATCAGCCTCAGTAATTAACCATACAACACCATCAATAAGTAATGCGCTTCAGACATGAGCTGCTTAAATAAAGCAATTAAATCTAACTAGCAAAAACATGTGGACACAAACAGTACATGGAGTCTAAGGAACAAGGTGGCACACCAAGAGACATGGGTAATTGATGGGAACATCTAAGATCATTTGCACCTTTTAAACGTATTTTTCGGACCATAAGGCGCACTTAAAATCCTTTAACTTTCTCAAAAATCGACAGTGCGCCTTAAAATGCGGTGCGTCTAATGTATGAATTAATTCTGGTTGTGCTTTCTGACCTAGAACCGATTGTAGATGGTACACGGCGCTCATAAATCTGTCAAAATGTTTTAGCACGGCCTTGGTAAGTTACGAAGCTTAAGGCAAACGTAGTGCGCAGCATCGCTGAGTAATACGGTATGTGCTTCAACGTTAGGGTACGTGCATTCATTCATTCATTTTCGAAGCGGATTTCAAACACAGCGCTATCAGTCATGCAGTACAACATCGACATAGAGCAGCTGTGAGAGAATTCAACATTAACGATTCCGACGGAACTTAAGAGTTTTGTTTCATTTCATGCACCTTATAACCCGGTGCGCTTTATGTATGAAAATAGATCCGTTAGAAGTCAATCGTTGATATTGCGTCTTATACTCTGGTGCGCTTATGGTCCGAAAAATACGGTACTCACTGCTGTTATAAGACTACTAAGCTAGTAAGGACCAAACAGACTGCAGCACTTTGATTAGGTCTGTATCTGCTTTATCATCTGTATTTCTGCACAATAACTTTGTTTAGAGGACCAAAATATCCCAGTACTTTTTTTCAGCAGTCAAATTTAAGTGTTTTTCAATAGGATTTCAAATTATACCTAAATCGCGTCAAGTAAGGCAACAGATTTGGCATCAACAGGGCTGAAAGGGTTAAGTTAAAAGCTCTCTGTATAATCTCACTTCATTCAAAAACAGCAAAAATAGACCACTTACCTTTCTCAGTTCGACTGTCACTTCATTACGATGTCTTCGCATAGTCTAAAGAAATGAAGAGGAAACATGTCAACACTCGTCAATGGTGGCGGATGTTAATGAGGTACAAGCGGGAATCAGCCGATCATTAAATACTGAGAAAGTGAGTGAGTCCGTGGTTGGGATCAAACCAAATTGTTCCTGTGTTGTTGTAGTTCACCTGGTAGCCACTAGAGACAAATTCTACCCAACACACCCTTAAACGTCAAGAGCACGTGGCATTACAAAACTCCCACAGAACTCCCACTCATCATCCTTTGACCGATAGCAGGCGCTACACAATCACTGAGCACTTTATAATGAATAACCTTATACTTAATCATTGATCAATTTGGCAGGAAGACGTGGCAATTCTGGATATTCATAAACAGGCCTAGTTTGTCATTGCTACGGTTGTTATTTTAACATTAAAAGTTATCCTACACAATTATACAACCAGAACAGGCTGAATTAAATGTGCATAAAGCCATATACAGTTAACAGTGAGCACAGGTTTAGTTCATTTTAAACCAATAGAAATATAAACAGGCCTGATTTTAGATCTTGCACTCTTCTATAAAAGTGAGGACAGTGGCTCAGAGGTTATCAGTGACCAGATGGTTGAGGGTTCAAGTCACACTAATACCAAGCTGACAATGTTGGGCAATTAAGCACGGTCCATATGCCTCAATTATTTGGTTTGTTTCCTCAATCACTTACAAGTCAAGCTGCACAATGGCTGTCTGCTAAACTTGTAAATGTGTTTCCAGTAAATGCTCAGACCATGGCAAGAAAAGAGAGCAGTAGGATGTTTAAGGGGAGGACTGGAGAATAAACGTGAATACTTCAAAATCTGGAAGCCATGATGTGAAATAATTTGAGAAAATAGCATTCAATTATAGTGTAAATTTATACAGAAAGAGTCGAAAAAGGTTTTTGTTTTCAGCCACAGAGAGAATTATAGATAAGTGCTTTTATTATTGCATTAGCCATTACTACGGACCTGAACCTGCCTGAGATGGCCTAATAATAAATTGAAAGTAATGGTGCATCCACGACGAGATGAATGGCTGCCCCGGTCCAGTCACTTCACAGAACAAAGAGGCACCCAGCCATGGTAGCTATGGAAACGGGAAAAGCCCCAGCAGTCGCTCACAAGGACAGGGAAGCTTTTACATAACCAATGAAATGCTGAGATGATTCATACAGAACCATTCCATACCATCAGACACAACACACTCCACATGTACGCTTGTACCGATATTATAGATGCACCGGGCATTCAGTCTGGTTTCTCTCATTTGAAAACTGTAAAATGTAATCTGTACCAGGAATAATGAGTCACGTACCAACTAGGGGTGCAAGGATACAGAAATTTCACCATACAATTTATTTCCAATAAATAAAAGAAGAAAGAAATTTTAATTCCCTATTTAATGTAGAAATCAAGGAGGCCAATACTTCCTGCTCTGCAAGCTTGGAACATAGCTTGCTTTGGTGGGGTTATAAAAATAAATAAATAAATAAATAAATAAATAAATAAATCACCAAAAAGCTCTGCCATTGCTGATTTCTTTTTTGAAGGGCATGGTCCAGGCACCTCATGGTCCACACTCGCTTGTGAAGGATTTATCTCCATATTCTCTGGAGAAGAGTGTCAGGAGTGCTGTTTGACAAAAGGGTCACACAGCAAAAGTGAAAGGAAAGATTTATAAGAGAGTAGTGAGACCAGCCTTGTTGTATGGCTTAGAGACAGTGGCAGAGCTGGAGGTGGCAGAACTTAAGATGTTGAGCTTCTCTTTAGGAGTGTCTAGGGTGGACAGGATTAGGAATGAGATCATCAGAGGGACAGCACAGGTTGGAAAATTGGGAGACAAAATTCGAGAGGGATGACTGAGATGGTTTGGACATGTGCAGAGGAGGGATAGTGGATATATTGGTAGGAGGACGTTGGAGATGGAGCTGCCAGGCAAGAGACGGAGAGGAAGACCAAAGAGGAGTTATTTGGTTGTGGTAAATGAAGATATGCAGGGAGTTGGGGTGAGAGTAGAGGGCGTGGAGGACAGGGTGAGGTGGAAACGTTTAACTCGCTGTGGTGACCCCTGATAAAGGGAGAAGCCGAAAGAAGAAGAAGAAGAAGAAGATTCTCTCTAGCTTTGCACTACAGAGATAAATTATGAAAACCTATTTATTATATTTGAGTTTTCATTTCCTCACATCAACAAAAACAGCATCAAGCTTACCAGCTTCTGATGCTGCCCAGTGCTTAAAATCTCTGTGGTGAGATGATATGCTCTTTCCTTACTTACAGTATCTAGCTGCAGCACAGAACCCAATACAGAACCTGCTGCTAGATGTCTTACACGTCTCAGAATTTTTTTTTTAATTATAAAATCATAATGTAATCGATTCACTGATATTACATGCCACTGTGGATTGTACTGCTTCTCTCAAGCGAAAACCACATCATAACGGCATCCTTATTTGCAGAGCGCCAAGTAAGACATGACCAAAAATTCATTAGAGCCAAGAGAGGCATAAAGAGGGGGAGAAGCGCTCTGGAAAGATATAAACATCCAAACACGTGGGGATTCCACACACGTGATATGAGGGACCAGATCAAGTTTGGTCTTATGACTGGGAATCTTAGTTCAGGTTACAGCAGCAGAGCCCCGGCCCCGACTTAAAGGTGCATCTCGTCCAAAAATAAACAGGCATATTTTTCTCTGTACCTCGAACATCCTTCATTAGTGAAGTGTCTGAAATTTGTACTTGAGCTAGGAGGCTTCCTGTTTTGAACTGTAACACCCCTCACACAAATGCCACTTATCTGGGAATCTATAGACGTAGAGTTTAAGCATGGAAATGCCAGGTTGGCAGATGGCACAGTTTACCATGTCAGGACATACTACAGTTGACCATACATTACCAGACAGAGGACACAACAAACCATCAGCACAATACAACTCCTATTTGTAATTCCAGACATGTATAGTTTGGACAGCTGTAATGAAGCAGGCCTTGATAATTAGTAGCCCATGTCCTAAACAGCAGTTACAGCACGTAGGCTGTAACAAAACCATGCTAAAAACTCCACCTAGAGTTGGCGGTACAATGGTAATACCGTACAGTGGTATTTGAACATTTCAAATAACAACTTGCTTTTGTATTTTAAGTGTTTACCTGCAACTACATCAGTAGCATAAACACAGAGAAACTTGCGTTTACATGCTTTGGGTTTTTTTTTTTTGGTATTAGAGTTTGAGACCATTCCTCTTTACAGAATAGTCCAGGGTTCCAGGTCCTCCCTTGTGCATTCTCCTCTTCAGATTACCCACAAGTTTTCTATGGGGCCCAATATTAGTGGAAAGAGATGGTCATGGCAGAAGCTTGACTTTGTGTGTTGATCTGCACACAAGTTCCTGGATCACTGTCCTGCCAGAAGATCCAATAACTGCACAGACATGTTAAAATGCCATGGTATTTCATGGAGTCCATGATGCCATGTATTCTAAAGAGGTTACATCCTTGAATGAAAAACAGCCCCACAACATCCCAAACACTCCACCATACTTAACAGTGGGCATCAGGTTCTTTTCAGTACAGCCATCCCTCTTTCATGCAAAACCCACTTGTTTGTTAGTACATAGCAAAATTGTGTCATCTGACCATAGATCATGGTTCTAGTCAAAGTCCTAGTAGTGTTCAGCAAACTCCATGTGCGTACGTTTATGGGTAAAAGATAATGAAGGTGGCATCTGATGGTAATTTTGAAGCCACAATGACCTTCAAGACGCTACCTTTTTTCTACAACTCTCCAACAGTGACCCACATGGATTTTTAGCCTCTCTCATCACCCTCCTCATTGTGTGTGCGGGCAAAATAAACTTGGATCCTCGGCAATGCAAGCTTGCCACAGTTCAAGTCCATTTCAACTTTTAATCGCTCTAACTGTAGACATGAGCATTATGACAAGATTACACAAAATGAGTCATACAATTCCTCTACCAGTTATAAACCTTTATGACAGATTAGCTCTTCTGGTACTTCACTGCTCAAACATCTGTCTTCACTGTTATCTTCTTAAGGCAGACAACAACATTTTGGAAGATTCAATTATAGCCAAGGCCGAGCATGCTGAACAGACAGCGGGATAGTTCCTTAAGGGGTAGGCAAAATTAATTTCTCTACTACTAATAATAATCGAGATCCACAAAAGAACAGAAATGACAATTAGGCTAACAGTACATTTTAAACAAACTTTAAAGAAGTGCAGAATCCAACAAAATGTAAAGCTTTTCAAACAATATTACCACCATGTCTTAGGTGTCAATGAATAATATATTACATTAAATATACCATTAATAGAAAATTAATCAAATACAGTTCTGAGGTCTACATAGACCATAATACTATAGCAAATCCACAGGTTTTAAGACTTAAGAACTTCAAAAACCTGTTTGTACAAGTTGGCATTAGGATAACTGGAAATTACATGATGGTGGGTTGAATATTAATGATACTACAAGTGGTGGTGTCAGCCGTTTTTAACTTCTCTCTTTCTGTATGTGTAAAGTAATTTAGTTACTTCCTGTTTTACGTGTTTTTATGGATTTGTGCAACACTTTGGGGTCGTGTGTGTCGCTGTAAGGTGGCATATAAATATTTTTACTTACTTGCCATGGGAAAATATCCAAACAGGTGCTAATTTTGGATTTAATCGTATCTCTGAATTGTGGGTACATCAAGAGGCATTGCGGTGTTAGAAAAACTTGATAGGTAGTAATAGAGGCAAGACATTTACATATGATGCTTAAAACCATTCTGTTATCCATCACATCATCATATTATTATCACAAACTAGAAATCCCCCCCCCCACCCACCAAGATAGCAGGGGCTGCCTGATGCTGTGCTAGCTTTAGCTTTAACCTAAGCTTTGCTAGCTTTGTCAAACTCTGCATTTTCAGCATGTGGATGCAGTTTTAAACGTTTAAATGTTTTTGGAGTTCCTCCTCCATGGCTTATTTTCACCATGCATGTACAGTATTGCAAGCATCATGCTCTGAAAAGCTTCCACGCGAAGACATGGCTGTGTCCAAAATAATGCTAGATCCCAACTCCCTCATTAGGATCCCTACTTCCTCATTAGTATTGCACGATAGAGAGAGATACTATTTAGTTGACTAACTAGCACTCAAAACACAACTGAAGTCTAAGACTTCCTCATCAAGATGCTTCCGGTGTCATAAACAAGAGCCGGGTTTAAAGCTCTGTACACACACGAACTGAATTCTGAATTAAAGTTAGTAAAAAGCACTGTGCTGTTCATGTGCGGCTGTGCCACTGTCGCCGTTGTGCGCTGCAGACGAATGTGACCGGCACAGAATCGGTTATGGCTGAAAACCAGCCGAATCCAGTCACTGGGCGATCAATCGGTGCATCTCTATCACAAACTAGATACCTCTACATGTAGAAGAAAACAAATACCCATAAGTGCTGTGACAGTCATTGCATTTACAATACATCTGCACCTTTAATTCAGGCCTGCAGACTTGCATACAAATGAGCCAGTACTGTACAACCAAATCGTGTGTATTCATGATGAGTCAGAAGCAGCCTGAAAACAGGGCAAAGCAGTAGGGAAAGCTCGAAGCCAGAGGCTTACTGCTTCCCCTACTGACTTGACAGCTTGGTACTGCTGAGTCCAACATAATGATACAGTGGGTATCTGTGTGAGAGAGAATGTGAGGGTATGTGTTTTTCAGACTGCTGATACACTGTGTAGACATGCTGGTGCGGCTGAAAGGCTAATAAAAGGGACCAATAAAGTGCCCACAAACGTTTATAACCAGTTTTTGACTGGCATAGAAAAATCATGCCATGCTGTTCTCTCTTCTCTCACCCACCCTGCTAGTCAAAGCACAGAAAAAATATGAAGCAATCGGTGCAACATTACTAGTGGCTCTTGTAAATGTCAGCTTAGTGTAACAGTGACATCAAGTTACTGAATTGGGGAAGTTGGGATTTGTTTGTGGTTTCTTGGAATGGGGGGGGGCACCGTCTGTAACAAATGGTTGCTTTTAGTGTAGAACATACAGTGTGGCAAAAAAGTATTTAGTCAGCCACTGATTGTGCAAGTTCTCCTACTTAGAAAGATGAGAGAGGTCTGTAATTTTCATCATAGCTACACTTCAACTATGAGAGACAAAATGAGAAAAAAATCCAGAAAATCACATTTTAAAGAATTTAACTGTAAATTATGGTGGAAAATAAGTATTTGGTCAATAACAAAAGTTCAACTCAATACTTCGTAACATAACCTTTGTTGGCAATGACAGAGGTCAAACGTTTCCTGTAAGTCTTCACCAAGTTGGCACACACTCTAGCTGGTATTTTGGCCCATTCCTCCATGCAGATCTCCTCTAGAGCAGTGATGTTTTGGGGCTGTCACTGGGCAACACGGACTTCACAATTTTTCTATGGGGTTGAGGGCTGGAGACCAGCTAGACCACTCCAGGACCTTGAAATGCCTTTTACAGAGCCACTCCATCGTTGCCCGAGCAGTGAGTTTGGGATCATTGTCATGATGGAAGACCCAGCCACGTTCCATCTTCAATGCTCTCACTGATGGAATATGGTGATACACAGTGCATTGTGAAAATGTCTTTATTCCGGCACAAGATTTCCATGATATAAGCAACCCTTCAGGCTGTGGCACCTCCCACAACCACATCCCAAATCCAACTTCCTAATCCTCCTGATCCTCTGCATACAGTGGCTTGCTGTCAGGGTGAGTAGATGTGGAACTATTGAAAAAAATATTCTAAACCTTTGCATGAGTACAACACAAGAGAACCATGCGATCAACTTAATAATTATAATAGGAAATAAAAACCTGTCTTAAATACGTCTACTTGTGGTTAAGGTACTGGACTCTGGAGAAGAAGCGGTTAAGGTACTGGACTCTGGACCAGAAGGTCCAGGGTTCAAATCCCGCATCTGCCAAGCTGCCACTGTTGGGTCCTTGAGCAAGGCCCTTAACCCACAATTGCTTGGATTGTAAGACTGAATCAACTGACTCATGCATGAGACCACATGTCTGTGAAGCTGTGCGGCGACCATGCTAACCTCTTGCACCACCATTCTGCAAGAGACAGCGAGCATTTTAGGGTTTAAAACGTCAACCATTCAAAGTGTTATCATCATCAGTAAAGATACAAGCTGGGAAAGTCCACGTTACTTGACTGCTCAAGTTGTGAAAGCTCACTCCATCCACTTTCATAATCAGGGGCATATATTTCCACATAAAGGTTGATGGATATTTATTATGACTTACTGCTTTAAAACTGAGAGTTCCTATGTTGTAATCGGGTATAGAAAGACACTCAGAACCAAAACGTGCTGTCGCACAAAACAGTACTCGAGAGGAACTTCTCCTTGCGGAGCTACATTCATTCCATGGCCTTTTTAAGTTTGCATTCGCACTGCCAGTAGGAATGCTATGTGATGCTGAATTGACACAAGGTGCACAAATTTCTACTAGACGACTCAAAATCCTCCATCGCATCAGCTCATAAAAGCCTGGCCTTCACCGTCTGTCCATTTTTAGTGCCAAGAGCTGTTGTTTATATGGCATAGGCACTTGCGACTGGACCAATCACTATACATTTGCTTCACTTACATCTGGATCAATGGCCGCATACTTATGACACTCAGGGTTTCTTACTCGCTAAGAAAAGTAACTAGCTTGAAGTAGGAGCTAAAAAGTAGTCCCTAAGGTCTAAGAACTGTGTTAGTTCCTGTGATGTGATCATGAGAGAAAGAGGGCAGGTTCTCCAACAGTTCCAAGTACGAAAAAGTTCCTCCAGTGCAAAAGCGCCTACTGTCACACTCGTAGGAGAACTCGTCAGTGTGAATAGTGGTACTGTGGACCACTATTGTGGTTAAGGTACTGGACTCTGGACCAGAAGGTCCAGGGTTCAAATCCCACCTCTGCCAAGCCGCCACTGTTGGGTCCTTGAGCAAGACCCTTAACCCACAATTGCTTGGATTGTAAGACTGTATCAATTGTGAGTCGCTCTGGATAAGGGTGTCTGCTAAATGCTGTAAATGTATAGTCTATGTGCACACTCCTTAACTCCTAAATCAGAACTTTTCCCAAATTATGTTGTTCTTTTATTTCAGTCCAAGCAGACAGGAGTGGGTGAAGCGTTGGTACTTGACTTATTTGTGGTACAGATTACATTTGATTTGAATGTGGATTATCTTTATTCATATATTCATTTTTTAATCAAAAGGATTCAACAAACGTTACGAACACCAATTTTATTTTGCCCTAGACTTATTAAACTTTACTCTATAGACTCTGGAGAGCAGAGTCAGAAGGTTGCAAGTTATAAATAATACACATGTTCAAGCAAAACTAAATAAATAAATAAATAAATAGTGCTTTGCTCATACGGAGGCAGGATTCCAGATTTTCAAAATGAATGTGATTGAAAGCTCAATGTGCGATCAGATATTGTTAATGATCAAGTAAGGACATTCTTAGTTATCAATACAGTTCTGCTAGCAAGTTACGCAAAATGTCACAGATAGGACGGCTGCGGGTTTTAGAACAATGTGTGCCAAGCTCATGTCCAGATTGATCATGTCAGTCAACCTCACAGGTTTGTGGCACAATATTTGTCAGTGGAACAGAAAATGTCAGATCCAATCCGATCCCGATCCAATATGTTAGGTAAATGTCAGTCCTGGTGCACTGATGCTCAGAGCTAAATGGGTACATCACCTCACAATCATGCATGAGACCACATGTCACTGAACCATTATGTCAGATAATTTGATTTGGACTACTGTGGGAACACTGGCTATACAATACAACCAAACTGTCCAATGCTTGAGGTGTGCACGCTATACGTGAAGTTTTTCCATGAAAGATTCGGACAGATTTACATTTACTTTTACAGCTTTTAGCAGACGCCCTTATCCAGAGCGACTTACAATTAATACAGTCTTACAATCCAAGCAATTGTGGGTTAAGGGTCTTGCTCAAGGACCCAACAGTGGCAGCTTGGCAGAGGTGGGATTTGAACCCTGGACCTTCTGGTCCATAGTCCAGTACCTACCCGCTAGGCCACCACAGTCCCGATATCAGTCAATATCTGATGTTTATCTAATGCAGATAACCCAAGAACCCACTTCACAGGAAGGTTATTCAAAACATCAATGACGTGATGGTGGCATGCTTTAAGCACCAAGTTTATACACCATGTTGAATGGAAAGACTTATTATTCGAGGCAACATCACGTTCTCAGCAAACAATACGTTGTCATAAAAGACTGGCGCAACCAAAATTAGGCCTGTTTTGATCTTACACCAGTTTGATTGGAAAAACAAACTATGTAATGCATCAAGACACAGATGTGGACGATTCAGCATCGTGTCTTGACAAAGACAGCTATCCTGACCAACTTGCACCAAACGATCGAGATTACACAAGCACGACCCAACTCTGGCAAGACTCATGATTTTATTCGGCCGCTGGAAATTTGACGCAAGGCCGACATTACTTACGCAGCAATCCCCACACCCTACAATGAGACCAAAACCAAAGTCATGGAACCACTGTGAGAAAAAAATGAGATCTTGTACAGAAAAAATAAGCATCAATAATCGATGAATAATTGAATCGCAATCAAACCGAATCGTGAGGTGCCTAGTGATTCCCATCCCAATCATGTAGTATCAGCAGCATAATGTTTTCATAGCACAAAATATTTCTCAGCAGCGGATTAGAATAGGAGTCAAATGAAATCCAATATAAAGTAGTAAGAACTCCATTTTTCCCCTTTTTCGACAATATCTTTATTTAACTGGCTCATATTGTTCCGATAAAAGAGGTGCTAAGCAAGACATGTCAATCAACTTCACACATGCTCAGACCGTATAACACACGTGGGTTGGACAAACCCAATCCAGCATGTAAGGCCAAGGTTGGCCCTGACGCAATTCTCAGTATCTGACATCCACAGCAATGCTTCATGGTTACTGCTTCTGCTTTAGCTGAAATATCCTAAGGTGGTAATCTTCAAGACAATGCGTCCTCAATGCGTTCCAGCCAGTCAACATCACACACGTTCAGGTGGTGAATCCCAACCAGGCACTGACCCTGACACAACACTCGTTATCTGATCTGGACACCCATAACTACCTCCACATTTGAAGCATTTAGCAGATGTCCTTATCCAGAGTGATTTAGGCGAGGAGTTGAGGGGGACGGCACTGACCGTGAACCAAACACAGCCAATTTTGCAGAAGCAGGATTGAACTGACAACCTGTCCACCAAGATAGTCCAGTATGACTGTGGTTTATTGTTGTATCAAACTAAAACACGTCAAACCTGCTTAAAAAGCAAAATCATCCCCAATACAAATACTCAGCATCACATAGTCCAACACAGAGCTGCTAGACATGATTGTGATGAGGTGCATGTCATCTATTCTACTGTCAATGGAATGGGTGTCTTCACTGAAATATACATTATTCATCCGACAGACTTCATTCACAGTGACTCACAAGAGGTGCAGAGCTTACACCCAAGTACATACACTACTACATACAAAACAATTGGGACACCAACACATCACATCTCATTCTAAACCCATAAGCATTAATATGGGTTTTGCAACCATAACTGCTTCCACTCTTCTGGGAAGGCTTTCTACAATATTTGACTGTGTCTGTGGGAATTTTTGCCCATCCATCCAGAAAGACATTTGTGAAATGAGACACTGATGTTGAACAAGAGGGCCTGGCTCACAATCTCTCTTCTAGTTCAACCCAAAGGTGTTTAATGGAGTTGATGTCAAGACTGTCAGGCTCTTCCACACCAACCTCACCCAACCATGCGTTTAAGGACCTTGCTTTGTCCACTGGGGCAGAGTCTTGCTGGAACAGAAAAGGGCCTTCCCCAAACTGTTCCCACAACGTCAGAAACAAACAATTGCTCAAAACATCTTGGTATCATGAAGCATCAAGACTTCCCTTCACTGGAGTTAAGAGGCTGAGAAAAACAAGCCCACAGCATTATCCCTCCACCACAAAACTTTACAGTTTTTCCACAGCTCCAGAGTCCAGTGACAGTGCACAGTTTTTTTCCCTGATGTTAATGCCAGAGGTTTGGAACGCTGTAGTTATTGAGTCAGCAGAGCATTTGGCATCTTATGTCCATCAGCTCCCGCCAACTCCGCTCTGTAACTTCACATTTTACATTTACAGCATTTAGCAGACGCCCTTATCCAGAGCTACTTACAATTGATAGTCTTACTATCCAAGCAATTGTGGGTTAAGGGCCTTGCTCAAGGACCCAACAGTGGCAGCGTGGCAGAGGTGGGATTTGAACCCTGGACCTTTTGGTCCATCGTCCAGTACCTTAACTGCTTGACTACCACAGTCCTACCGCAGTCCTATTGTAGAATGGTCTGCCACTTTGTGGCCGAGTTGCTGTGGTTCCTAAATGCTTGTTTTACAAAAATACCACTCATAGTTGATCGTGAAATAGCAAGGAGGGAAGAAATTTCACGAACTGACTTGTTGCAACGATCTTAGTACAGGTGACAACCTAGTACACAGCTCTTTAGAATGAATCATTCTTTCACAAATGTTTGTGAAGGCAGACCGCATGAGTAGGTGCTTGACTTTACACACCTGTGGCAATGCAACTCAACGAAACACCTGAATTCAATGATTCAGTTGTGTGTCACAATGCTGTTGTCGTCATACAATGTAGCTGAGCTTTAAAGGACAATGGGCACAACCGTAACAGTTGTGATTGAACTTAACTGTGATAAAACAGAAACAAAACAAATAACATGCTTCTTGTCAGTCACCCTAGAACGTAAGAAGCTTCTATATTGGGAGCAGACGATGAAGAACAACCCGCTAGCCTGCTAATGTTAACACCGGCACAACTAAATGCAAATATTCGTCTGTAATCGTTGTACCACCAGCTACTTTATGGCATGTTACTAAAATTCATTAGAAACTATTGGTACTACATGACCAACATTAGCGTCAAGCCGCTAATTAGCTGCCTAGCTACAGCTAGCAGGCTTACTACACCGGCTCTCTGAAAACTCGTACTACCATACTAAATAGTGCAGCAAACCAGAACCTTAGCAGCTGTGCAGTTACTACTTTGACATTCTGCTTAGTACGCTAGTACGCAGTACGAGCCGCAGCCCATCACATGCAGAACGGGTGCGGCCTACAGCAAAGGCCTGCTTTACATCGCAAATATATCCACGCGTTTGTTTCTCAGGTTATCAGGGGTTCATTGGCATCTGCCCCAACAAATGTTTTAGTACAGGCTGAAAATGTGCTTATTTAGCGGCCTCTTTCCGTGTTGGCGTCGAGGCTGGTTTTAGTGAACGACAGAACGCCGAAGTGGCTCGCTTAGCTAGCATTATTAAAGCTACGACTCAGACAGTGTACTACCATACTAACTAGTATGTGGGAAAACACAGTGCTGTGTTAATTTGGTTGTACTACGTAGTACGGTAGTATGCGGTTTGCCGTGGGTTTAGTTGGTGAAGGAGACGCAGGTTCCGGATTCGACCGAAAATCAGCATGCAACGGGAATCGTTATTAAGCTGAAGCTTCGGGGAGATAATAATGATGTCTTAAACCTACCTCGACATCCCGGCCCTTGTTTTTAAAGCTCTTAATGCGGTGATTTTCCAAGCCGGCGTTTTCGGCCATGGCGGTGTTTCTCCGTCAGTACAGTGAGACACGGAGCTGTGAGAGAGCCACCGAGAACAGACCTGACAGCCGGATTCTTTCCCTACCCGTATTTCGACAAGCCCGGCCCCTGCGTTATGACAAGTCCCGCTGAGGAACGCCTAAGTACGGGTTGAGCGCAAATAAACGTCACAGCTTCCTTACTACTTGTCACCTTACACTTCTACTTTTCACTTGTCCAAGGAAGTTCCGACTTTAAAAGTTGTTTATGATGCCTGAAAGCATAGTGTTAGAAGAGCACAGTTAGGGACTGGACTGGTCCAGGGTTCAAATCCCACCTCTGCCAGGCTGCCACTATTGGGCCCTTGAGCAAGACCCTTAACCCACAATTGCTTGGATTGTAAGATTGTATCAATTGTAAGTCGCTCTGGATAAGGGTGTCTGCTTATCCAGATAAGGGGTCTCATGCTACACATGGCATCAGTGATTGTTAATAGACACTGTGCTCTTAATCAATAACTAATTACATTTTCTGTTTTCTCTCCGAGCTGTGTTCCGGTACCAGCTCCTGCCCTACACATGATGTTCATCCGCTGCAGCTTCACTCAAGCTGCTTCCGTCATCAGCTCCAGCCCCACCATACCCAGGCCACTTAATGCCGATGTGCATACTTCACATTTTATTCGAACTTTGACTCCATGACTTTAGTTTCATTCTTAGATTTTTCATCTATGCCGCCCAAGGAGGTTGGGTCCCTTTTTTAATCTTGGTCCTCCCAAGGTTCTTTCCTCATAACACTTAGGGAGTTTTTCCTTGCCACTGTCGCCCTAGGCTTGCTCAGTTTGGGATTGGACGTAGATATTAGGAGATAATCTAAACTTGTAAAGTTGCTTTGAGACAATGCTCCATTGTAAAAAGCGCTGTATAAATAAATCTGACTTGACTTGTCTGCTAAATGCTGTAAATGTAAATATAAGTTAGAAGATGACTTGCATATGCAACATGTCATTCACGTTTCCAAACCAGCTAAATTTGGTTCAGGTTTGAGGCAGGCCAGGCCCTATCAGGCAACACAGGGCACAAGAAACACTTCAAAACATACCAGATCCAACTTATGGTTTCAAGTAGGAAGCTTGAAAAGAACTCTTTACAGAACTCTTCGATGGACGGGTGCCCTGGTCATGATGCGTGGTAGCCTAGTGGGTAAAGTACTGGACTATGGACCACAAGGTCCAGGGTTCAAATCCTGTGCCAAGCTGGAGTAAGGCCCTTAACCCACAATTGCTTGGATTGTAAGACTGTATCAATTGTAAGTCGCTCTCGATAAGGGCGTCTGCTAAATGCTGTAAATGTAAATGTGCCCGCTGAATTTCAAGTTAGGCTCAAGACGCTCCCCAGTGAGTCTGACCCTGGTGGTAAAATGGGATGCTACGCTTTAGTTTATTTTTTCCTGTGGAGAAACGAGAGCTTTGATTTGTATGTATAAACTGCACATTTAAATCAGCATGCAATTTAAAATAATTATACTAATAATGGTGTTCGGACAGTGAAGAAGTTCAGTGACATTGGTTCGAATCCTGACTGTGCTTTCTGGTCATGTCAGGCATCACATACAATACGATTGGCTTTGTCCGAGGGACGCCAGTAGGGGGCATTACTCTGCAATGGACTGGCGTCCCATTTTAAACTCCCTTCCCAAAGTGAGTTAAAATAATAAAAACGAAAATCTCTTACCATTTAGTCTAGACACATCCTTCATATGGGCAGCCTTCATGTTTTTGATAGCGTATCTAAGCTCTTCTTCATCGTCATGCTTCAACACTGCCAAAATTTAAAATCAGTTGCAGTCCTGTATATATTTTCAAAGTCAGTTAGCTGCCAATCAGAAGTTGTAAGAGTCAATCAAAAGTTATAAGAGTGACCTGGGCAGGGAATCATCATCATTTTCCTGGCGCTTGTCCCGCCGGATGCAGGGTCCGGCCACCAGCCGATGCGTTGCTCCGTCTGTCGCCAGAGACCAAGCTCAAACCAGGCCAATTTTAGTGTAATCAATTAACCTAACACGCATGTCTTTGGACTGTGGAAGGAAACCGGAGCACCCGGAGTAAACCCACAGAGACACGGGGAGGACATGCAAACTACACACAGAAAGGACCCAGGCCGCTCCACCCTGGGATTGAACCCAGGACCTTCTTGCTATGAGGCGGCGATGCTACCCACCAAGCCACCCTGCCGGACCTGGGCAGGGAATAGGAGTAACATATTTTCTTAAATTCATCGGCTGGGTTTCACACTTTAATTGAAACGTGAAGTAATAATTATCTGATTTCATCTTACGTTTTTATTTCTCTTTTCTTATATTTTGTAGTTATAGTTGATGTAATGGCAATGCTTTACATTACCCAAACAATTACATCATCTAAATGTTAGTTGAAGAGCAATGTCTTATTTCTTAGACTCTTATTTGCCGGTCAGCTATCTTTACCAGCAAGACCATCACGAGTCCAGCTCTAACAAGTATAAACCAACTTCAACCAACATGGACCTCGTATAGTCTTGCTTTGTGACCAGCCTACAGGCATCCAAATTACAGCAATGTTTATCTTTGATGTATTTTTTAAATCAGGATGACCAAATGATTCATATAATTTTGTACATGTACAGTACTGTACTTATTTAATTATGTCACTGTGATTATAAACTATTTTCCAATCCTAGCGCAGCCAATGCAGCAGTATTAGCCAATCGTAATTAAGGGGCGGGGTTAATCGCAAAACGGGTGGGAAAAGCAAGAAACTCTACGTGACAGAACGTGGTGAGGCAGATACCGATGAGCCTGGAGGAGGAGACCAAGGCTTGTGTTGAAATCAGTAAAGTTGTTAAATCACTTTCTTTATTAATCGTCACTGCCAAACACAGATCTATTTTATTATATTAACCCGGTATATCACATGGTCCGTGTACACTAATACAGCATGACTAAAGTTAGCGCTGGAAATGACAGCGGTACAGCGAATTTACGTCAGAACTGCGTAGATGTGGCGCATGTTCCACCAGATACGATCCCGCTCAACGTTGAGTATCCAAGAATGTGGTCCAAATATCTCAATAAAGGCAGAAACGTGTCATATACTTTATTTTGATTATCTTCCAAGGATTATCTACAGCTATACACACTCATTGGAAATTATTTCAGATTAACCTATATACACTCACAAATTGTATGTACATCTCTTTGCTTCTGAACTCATAATGCATTTTATCAGTTCCACTTCCCATAAAGTGATTGGTGAGTGTATACAGACTTATATATTGTTGTACTGGTATGAGTGGATCAGGCACAGCAGTGCTGCTAGAGTTTTCAAACACCTCAGTGTCACTGCTGGACTTAAAATAGTCCACCAACCAAAAATGTCCAGATACTAGCATCCTGTAGGCACCATCCTATGAGCCCTGATGAAGGATTAGGGTATACACAAACTGCAAAAATAGATGAGCTACCCTGTGGAGCAACATGATATGTCTAATAGAGTGCATGGTGAGTGAACCAATCATGAACCAAAGAGTCTGATTCAATCATTGTCTTGCTGCATGACCTACACTCTCCTGAGATTCAGTTCAAGGATAGATGTCTTGACATTTTCTGGTATATATATAAAACTTAGAATTCATTGTTCCATCAATGATGACAAGCCATCCTGGCAGATGCATCAAAACAAGCCCTGACTGATTTTGGTACTACCACCACCATGCTTCACAGACGGGATAAGGCTGATATGCTGAGCAGTGGCATTTTCCTTGTAACCCTGCCATGCACCCCACTGGTGTTCAGTGTTCTCCTGATGGTGGACTAATGAACAATAACATTAGCCAATCTGAGAGAGACATTTGGTTGCTCAGCAGTTACAGCGGGTTTCTTTGTGACATCATAGACTATTACACATCTTACTCTTGAAGTAATCTTTGTTGGTCGGCCACTTCCAGGGAGGGCATATGGTTTTGGATTTCATCCGTCACGCTTTAGAGATGGTTTTGTAAACTTTTTCCAGCCTGATGAGCAGCTACATCTCTCTTTTTTCTGAAAACATCTGACTCATAGACATATTTAGTAACCTATTTGCACATATGCATAATAGCGTACCACTCCACATGGTATGCTATCATAATGCATAATCTCCAACTGTGAATGCCTGCACCTTGTTTACATTAGGCGTGTTGTAATGGATATATTTAATATAATTTAATTTAATATAATTTGTCATTTCTTCAGCACCAATGGCTATATTCATGACAGTCACAAGGCTACATGAACACACTAGTCATGGGTCAATTTAGTGTGGCCAATTAACCTAATGTATGTCTTTGGAATGAAGTAGGAAAACAGAGTACCCAGAGTAAACAAATGCAAACACGGGGTGGACATGCAAATTCCACACAGGCAGAGTCTGGGTCAGGATCGAACCGGGGATTTCAGAGTTGTGACACATGCGCTAAATGACTAAGAATAATATTTTGTCTCACTTTGTTTAATTGGGTTCTCTCTTCTTTTAGGGCATGGCTGAAAATCTGATGATGTTTTAGGTCATATTTATTCTGAAATATAGAACATTCCAAAGGGTTCACAAACTTTCAAGCACCACTGCAGCAACAAAGTGTACCTAGAAGGTCCTGAAAACAGCAAACAACCAGTATGCTAAAAAACTCAGCAACGCCTGCCTACCAAAAATGATTAGCAAACATGAACAAGATGCAGCATCTTTATTACTTTCCAAACAAACATCTCACACAATACATAATTAGTGTATACACAGATCTGATATGTAAGTGTTTCACAAAACTGTATAACTTAAAACCCAATATAGTAGCTAATTTCTATTTGTAATAAGATTCATAGGCTTTTCAACTGTTTCTTTCTGTACATCTCAAATTCATTACAGTATGCTAAAATATGGTTATAAAATAAGAGATAAAACTGACAATGTTTAATGAAGGAACTGAAATAAATTTGTTAGATATTTGGTTGTTCCAAGTACTCACAGAAAGCACAAATATATTGCTACAGGAAAAAAAAAACATTTTAAAGACTGATTTTAATTTTTAATAATAATGAACTCAAACATGATTTAAAAAGTGACAATTTTCACTTGCATTAGTGCATTAGATTTGTTTACAAAATACAAAGATATGACTCAAACTGTAGGTCAGCTATGATATGTCAGTTGTATATTTCATTAAAAAAACCTAATCTTCGGCTTACCAGCCAATGTGGCTAGCTGTTTTTTAATATAGTTTCCTATCAGCAATGTCATTAGTCAAAAATACTTTAGCTTGTTAGCTGGATCATTATATCTAAGTCACACATGACCTTTGATACTGAGGGATTGTTATTTTTCCTTCATTATTTAGATTCTAGGGTGTTGTCTGCACTTTTGAGTGGTAGCCTAGCGGTTAAGGTACTGGACTATGGACGAGAAGGTCCAGGGTTCAAATCCTACCACTGCTAAGCTGCCACAGTTGGGTCCTTGAGCAAGACCCTTAACCCACAATTGCTTGGATTGTAAGACTGAATCAATTGTAAGTCGCTCTGGATAAGAGCGTCTGCTAAATGCTGTAAATGTGAAGTATCTCACTACTTTTAACTTAGCTTCTGCAAGGTGAGAAAGGCTTGAACAAAGAAACAAACGAGCCAGACAAGATTATGCTGAGCACTAAAGGAGTTTGATAGTGTCAATCTGTGCATTGTACCTCATTTTGAGAAAGACCCTGTTTACAACTTGTCATTTCATGTACATTATATAGCAAAACATTTCTGGACACCCCTTATCCAGAGCAACTTACAATTGGTACAGTCTTACAATCCAAGCAATTGTGGGTTAAGGGCCTTGCTCAAGGACCCAACAGTGGCAGCTTGGCAGAGGTAGGATTTGAACCCTGGACCTTCTGGTCCAGAGTCCAGTACCTTAACCGCTAGGCTACAATTAATCTCAAAGGTATCTGATGGAGTTAAGGTCAGGGCTTTGTGCAAGCCGAACAAATTCTCCATCAAATTTCGCCAACCACTTATTTGTGGCTTTGTTTTAGGAGAGCAGGCAGAACATTGACAGACTGATTTGCTGAAGGTGGAAACTTGAGACGTGATCAGTATAACCCATTCTACTGCCCCTCTTTGTCTATGGAGATTCCATGTCTGCATGTGTCATATTATGACTGTAGCAGTGAGCGTGAAATAAGAGAGATCACAAAGGTAAAGTGTTATCGAATGCAAATCAGTTTTTTGCCAAAATACAATCACTTTTCAGTGTTGATCCTATTTTCAGTTGTTTTATGCAAATGACGCAGAAAAATGCATTTGCATGGCATTATACATTTCCTGGAAGGTATCAAGACCTATTTATTGTTTGTTATAACATGACATGCAGTGCTTATAGGAAACTGGGACTGTATAATTGGTCAGGATTGAAAGGAAAATGGATGCTGTCAAGCACAAGCATCCACTGGATAGCTAAAGATGGGCAGGTGGTTCAACGTCCAGTACAGCAACAACCAAAAACACACCACCTAAAAACAATGCAGTAACTAAGGAAAGCATGGCGAATGTCCTCTAGTGGCCGAGTCAAACCCCTGACCTAAATCTAAAAAATCTGGAGGAACTTAAACAGGGCAGTTAGTATGCCTGGCAAAAAGTATGGAATCGCCACACTTTTAGGATGTCCACTCAAGTTCTTTACTCTGTAGCAACAAAGCAAAGATGACCACAAATAGTTTTTGTTTAATAGCTAGACATTCTGAAAACGTCCTTTTCAGGATGATAATAGTGCTTACTACAGAGCAAAGTGTGTTGAAGCTTTTCTTTAGAAAAGGCATATCTCAATCTCAATGCCATGATCCAAGAAGTTGAATCTGTTCATCTGGACATAGATTTTGTTGGAGAAACGTTTCGTCACTCATCTAAGTGACTTCTTCAGTCACTTAGATGAGAAGTGACTTCTTCTTCAGAGACTGAAGAAGTCACTTAGATGAGTGACGAAATGCTTCTCCAACAAAATCTATGTCCAGATGAACAGATTCAACTTCTTGGATTTTCTTACCTGGATCATTGAGCATGCATCAAGACGTTTTGACTCAATGCCATGACCACCAGCCAGGATTGCAGTTTGATTGTAAATTTATGATGGGATTTTCAATTGGTCCATGGCAAGGCTATATCCCATTCAACGATAAATAAGCAAATACTTGGCAACCCAGCTGTGCAAAGCCAATGGAGACAAATCCAAACAGATCCAGGGATGTAGTTAAAGCAGAAAGAGGCTCAATTAAGTATAAAATCAGGGGACTGATGACATTTCCAAACCTTTTATTGTATTAATGTAACCAATTCTGTCTAATTATAGTACTGCCTTTGTCTTGGTACTTGAATTTTGTGAGGTAAAATAATTAATATTTAATGGGTTTTGATTGTTATATTGATTATAAAAGAGGGTATTATGATTTTCTATAGGCACTATATAGGGAAGCATTTTTGGTTGTCACATGTGGACTCAACTGTGTCTGTCTATTAAAAAAATTAGTCTAAACCAAAGCTGATTTGGCAGACTGTGTACATGACATTAAAATCTTACCACCCAAATAACAGGTCACTAAATACATAAATAGAGCAGGTGTTCTGCTTGACTACATGTTTCGAATCTACATGAGCAAAAATGGCTGAAAATATAACACTGGTTAGTTTTTTGAACAGGCAAAGAAAAGCAACAGCATCACAAACACACAGCACTCACTCTTATCCATATTTTCCCTATGGCTCTAGTAGAAAAACAAACAGGTGGTTAGTTGATGTACACAGTTGTTAGTAGATCAGTATATCTGCTGCTCGAAAAGAATTTTTTGGTAGCCTTGTGGAGGAGGATGGTAGAAGTCACTAAACTGACAATCCAGTATTGCACTGTCGTCCACTGTCGGAAAAACAGAAACAAATATGTTAATAATTTAGATGAAAATTCAACAAGATCCAGGTGCTCTTGTTATGTATACTGACAATGAACCACTTTGAACAGCTGGAGTACGTTATATTTTCATTACAGTTGAATCGGGATTTGTTCCACAGATTATACAAAAAGCAACGGATGAAAATAGATACGGAATATATTAAACATTATTAACTGGCAAACTCTCGAATCCTAATAGATATGTAAAGTAGTGCTTTATTACATGCACGTGCACCAGTTACGCCTACTAACATAAGAGCCACAGAGGGTACTAGAATCACTCAAATGAAGTGGCCTTGCCATTTTTTAATTAGATCCCTACCTTGATTTTCTAATTTTAGTTTTTTATAATGAGTCCACATCTTTAAATGAGTCATTATATACTTTTTATCAAGTGCTGACTCATTCAATCCAACCACAAACCTCTGTTACCAAAACTTCTGCGATCCAATTACCTTTCATAATATATGGGTTATATTTCATTGCCCTAACTCGCTATGTGCCGTAGTGTGTGAGGCAAAATCCCATCCAATCTGCAGAAAGGCAGGATACAGGTAGAAAAGTACTATGCGGACAAATTTGAAAGTAGGTGGGAGTATTATAGGTACAGTGGTGCTTGAAAGTTTGTGAACCCTTTAGAATTTTCTATATTTCTGCATAAATATGAGCTAAAACATCATCAGATTTTCACACAAGTCCTAAAAGTAAATAAAGAGAACCCAGTTAAACAAATGAGACAAAAATATTATACTTGGTCATTTATTTATTGAGGAAAATGATCCAATATTACATATTAGTGAGTGGCAAAAGTATGTGAACCTTTGCTTTCAGTATCTGGTGTGACCCTCCTGTTGCAACTTCGACTCTGGGATGTTTGGTGGGTTTCCTCACATTAGCTGCTCGCTTCAGGTCCTTCCACAACATTTCCATTGGATTAAGATCAGGACTTGGCCATTCCAAAAAACATGAACTTATTCTTCTTTAACCCATTCTTTGGTAGAACGACTTGTGTGCTTAGGGTCGTTGTCTTGCTTGCATGAGCCACCTTCTCTTGAGATTCAGTTTCATGGACAGATGTCCTGACATTTTCCTTTAGAATTCTCTGATATAACTCAGAATTCATTGTTCCATCAATGATGGTAAGCCGTCCTGCCCAGATGCAGTAAAACAGGCCCAAACCATGATACTACCACCACCATCAGTTTTCACAGATGGGATAAGGTCTTATGCTGGAATGCAGTGTTTTCCTTTCTCCAAACATAACGCTTTCCTCTTAAAACCAAAAAGTTCTATTTTGGTCTCATCCGTCCCAACAAAACATTCTTCCAATAGCCTTCTTGGCTTGTCCACGTGATCTTTAGTAAACTGCAGACGAGCAGTTCTTTTTCTCCTTGCAACCCTCCATGCATGCACACCATTGTTGTTCAGTGTTTCTTCTGATGGTGGACTCATGAACATTAACATCAGCCAATGTGAGAGAGGCCTTCAGTTTGCTTAGAAGTTACCCTGGGGTCCTTTGTGACCTTACCAACTATTACAACTATTGCTCTTGGAGTGATCATTGCTGATCGACCACTCCTGGGGAGGGTAAACAATGGTCTTGGATTTCCTCCATTTGTACACAATCTGTCTGACTGTGATTTGGTGGAGTCCAAACTCTTTAGAGATGGTTTTGTAACCTTTTCCAGCCTGATGATCATCAACAACTCTTTTTCTGAGCTCCTCAGAAATCTCCTTTGTTCGTGCCATGATACACTTCCACAAACATGTGTTGTGAAAGAGCAGACTTTGATAGATCTAAATAAAACAGGTGCCCACTCACACCTGATTGTCATCCCATTGATTGAAAACACCTGACTCTAATTTCACCTTCAAATTAACTGCTAATCCTAGAGGTTTCACATACTTTTGCCACTCACTAATATGTAATATTGGATAATTTTCCTCAATAAATAAATGACCAAGTATAATATTTTTGTCTCATTTGTTTAACTGGGTTCTCTTTATCTACTTTTAGGACTTGTGTGAAAATCTGATGATGTTTTAGGTCATACTTATGTAGCAATATAGAAAATTCTAAAGAGTTTCCAGCGCCACTGTACATAAACGAGAAAGATTTCGGCAATCCGAACAATTTTTCAGAACAGATAATGCCGTTGGACTGTACATTAACATGGCAAAAGCAGATGGTCTGCATATCAAACTCTGTCAAAATGTTGTTACTACCAATACCTAGAAGTAGGCCAAATGGGAAATCCAAGCAAGAATGATTTGATAAAGTCACTATCTCGTCTGATCTGAACAGACAGAATAGCTACTTTGGTACAGGCCATGGAAATGCTTAATGATGGATGAAGGATGTGCTGAATATGGGGCTGCCTAGTTGCAGACCAGTCTAAGTGCTCATCAAGATAACTCTTCATCTTAGAAAGCACCTAGAAGGGTCAGTACTGGGCTATAGTAAGGTACTTGTAATGTTTTGGCTGATGCCATGCATCTCATGAAAAAATAAATAGATGTCACACCGTATACTACAGGGAATACTGTTCCTCGGATGCCTGATGCTGGACAGTTCATATTATTCCCATTCAAATACAAATTCATCTCCACGTGGTCGTAGGAAACACCCTGCAAATGAACAGAGACAGAAGAATCGAGATGAAGGCATTTCAATTCTTTCCTTTTGGATCATCTTCAGTTTTTAAACAGTTAAAGTTACTGAGCGGCATAAATAATTAATACAGTAAACTGTTGTTTAAAATAGAAAAAGGCAAGAAAAACAGGGGACAAGTGAACGTCAATATTTGTTATATATATTAAAATATGAAAAATGTCAAAAGAATAGTTTATTGCATCAAGCTGTCAACGAAACATAAAAGTGATGTGGCAGATGCCGCTACTTTTGATAACCCTCAGCCCTTTGGAGGTGATAAATGCTGGAAAATGGCACTGGAATTTAAAATTGTAATTCTATAAAACTACAACTTCTTATCGAACAAAACAAAATAAAGTGGCAAACCACCTGTACGGTGGAATTATTACAAGTGATATGCATTATCTCCTCACTTTGGGAACCACTTTTTTCCATTATACCATGTATCATGTGGACGGATGAACATTTTGACAGTAATGCTTTTGTTTGGCCCAGAAAAATCAAATATTTCATACGTGACTTTGTTACAAGGACAGTTCAAAGAAAGGCATTCCAAAAACCTAAATGGGAAGATAGCAGCAGGAAGCAACACATTACTCTTTGATTCTGGGTGTGATACTGATTGTATGTGTAATATACTGTACAGTTTTGTATATTTTGAGGGTTTATTATGATGTTTTGAGGGCCCTTTAATAGGGTTTTGTCCTGGGCCTCCTCATTATGGATGGTGGGCATACAGATCTTTGATTTAGCAGCAATTTTTAAAGGTGGTTGACTTGCGGATTTAGGTTTGTCATCTTATTTGTGTGGTAAAAGCTGAAATACGTAACGTTCTGGTAGTTACTGGCTGGACTGGCTACATTACTGGCTGTAATGAATGTGCATATATTGTGTGATATTGATCTGCAGTTCGTTATGTATTCATTATGCTTGGTTTCAACTGACTTTTTGTAGAACATGATTATCTTACATTGCTTCATGATGACGCTATAAGGTTTCAGATGTACATAGATGACCAAACAATGGTCATTTCCTAACACCATGCACAGACGTGTACTTCTAAAACCATCACACAAAGTGCAAATAACATACTACTACAGACAGTTCTAAAGTGATACTCTCAAAGTGGTTACGTCACTGCTCTAGAAGAGTGTTATTGTGTCAGAAACTCACCACTACGTCTCCTTCCTGTGGCAGGCTGTTAGCTGGTAGCCGGTTTTTCTCCTCGTTATTGTGATACACAGTTCCATCATGTCTAAGCACCAGGCTGTGTGCGTCCCTGCCCATTGGGACCTGGTTAAGATTAGCTTTCTGTGTAGCCACCCCAATTCCCCAAACACCTGCCGGAGCCAAAGAACACAGAGTATGGGCACAACATGCTTTAAAATAGGCAATTAAATTCCCCAGATAACAGCAGTACAGGGTCTCATAAGTCCAGCACCATAGGGTTAATGTATATTCCATTTTTTGTACAGATCATGACAAACCTGTGCAAGGAAGACTGAATGAACATAAAACAAAGGAGCCAAAACGAAGCTGTTGCTGAATAAATCCCCATCACTTGTTACTAGATGCACCAAAACTCACCTGAAGATTGAATCTTGAACTCAAAGTAGCTCTTGTTTTGATGGAGAGGGGCATTCGCAAAGCATCCCCCTGTGCCACATATTCTTCTGCCACTTTTAACAATAACAACATCAGTGCCTGTAATACAGAAGTATCCACATAAGGGAGCAAACAAGAGGGAAACATTTACATTTACTATCAGACGCCCTTATCCAGAGCGACTTACAATTGGTACAGTCTCACAATCCAAGCAATTGTGGGTTAAGGGCCTTGCTCAAGGACCCAACAGTGGCAGCTTGGCAGAGGTGGGATTTGAACCCAGGACCTTCTGGTCCAGAGTCCAGTAAATTACCCACTAGGCTACCACTGTCCAGGTCTTTTTCAAAGTACACCCTGGAAATTGTGCTCTTTATATGTAATTATTGAGAAGATTCCATGTTATTAGAGCATCAAACTTAATGCAGATCATTTTTAAACACCATTAATTGTATTTTTGTTACTTGACCATGCAAGGCACCTGTACATATAGGCTGTGTTCCAAACGGTTCACAGTCAATACTCCCTTGATTCTACAAATGTTGGGACAGTACGGAAAACACAAAGACAAAAAAACACAGTGTTTCTGATAGTTACTTTGATTTTTATTCAATGCAGGTAGTAAATGTAAACAATACATGTCTGCAAGGTCTTTGTGGATCAATAAAGCGTTATCTTATTTCATGTTTTGTCTGACTGACTGTGGTAGCCTAGTGGTTAAGGTGCAGGACTATGGACCAAAAGGTCCAGGGTTCAAATCCCACCTCTGCCAAGCTGCCACTGTTGGGTCCTTGAGCAAGGCCCTTAACCCACAATTGCTTGGATTGTAAGACTGTAAGTCGCTCTGGATAAGGGCGTCTGCTAAATGCTGTAAATAAATAAAATAACTTCATTTCATTTGTTAATATACATTCCTGCAATTCCTTCTCAAAACACTGAAAAAGTATTTTGGCTCTAAACATACCAAGTGATGAAGTGTTTTGGGTTTTTCTTTGTCCCATTCTTCTTACAAACACGTCTTAAAGTGTGCAACAGTACAGGGTTATCATTGTCACATTTTTCCATTTCTATATTCTCTATTGGGGACAGGTCAGGACTGCGGGCAGGCCAGTCCAGTACCCATACCCTCTTCTTCTGCAGCCATGCCTTTGTAATGTGTGCAGCATGTAGTTTTGCATTGTCTTATTGAAAAATACATGGCCATCCCCGGAAAAGATGACATTTGAAGGCAGCATATGCTGCTCTAAGACCTCAATGTACTTTTCTGCATTAATGCTGCATCACAGAAGTGTAAATTACCATTGCTAACAGCACTGACACTGGTCTGGAGCATACCAATTTGTCTGACCACAAAACACATTTCCACTGTGTGATGGTCCATCCCAGATGCTTCAGAGCCCAGCCAAGCTGACGCCACTTCTAGACATGGTTAACATTCTCAACACCTCTGATCCTCTGGGTTCCTATGGGAGATCCTCTGCCCATATTTGCTCCTCAAAGACTCAGCCTTTCGTGGATACTTCTTTTATACAAAATCATGATTACAATCAACCGTTTGTCACATCATTATTTAATATTTTTATCTCATTACTAGCCCTACACTGGCCCATGCCAACTTTTTTGCAATGTGTTGTAGGCCTGGAATGCAGGAATGGATATATATGAACAAATGAATTTGACCAAACAAAACATGATATAGCTTGGGGTCATACTGTCTGCAATGAAAAGTAAAGTTTGTTTTGCATTTTCCATACTGTCTCAACTTTTTCCTGATTTGGGGTTGTAATATACATCACCATTAGCCTATAGGGCACAAAACTGTAAATGGACACTCCCTTATATGGATTTGTTCATTACTTTGTTGCATAAACACACTCCTTTGTAACTGCACGGTTTGACAACATGCCTGGCACACGTTTTCTGTCGATGCCTATATTGTCCACATGATTGGCTTTGAATAAATCTCTTTAGTGTCAAATACTACCAAAACAATCATTGTCTTAATTGAAATTAACATGGCAAAATGCTGCAATTAGACATATTTTTTGTTTGACAGCACCAATTGTTAAAAATCAAATCTGTAGTGATCCCGGTACATCATATTGCTGCAGTGTCATCCACAGCATATGCCAAAGCACATGTAGGCTAGATTAGCATACTCCAATGACCCTTCAAAAAGCCATGCAAGAGAAAAGACCTGGTCCACTTTTCCATGACCTTGGCGAAACCTGTATTAGTCCTCCTGAATCCTAGGTTCAGCTATTGGGTGGCGCCTCCTCTCCATACGAATTTCCTGGAAGGCTGAGCAGTACAATTCCCCTATAATTGGAACACACACTTTGGTCCCCTTTTTTGGTATCACCACCACAGTGTGCCAGTCTCAATGTACCACTCCCAACTTCCATGGCAACGTTATCGAAGTATGAACTAAGGATTGGTCACTATGGTATGTATGTCAAGGATGTTACAGTGGGGCAAAAAAAGTATTTAGTCAGCCACTGATTGTGCAAGTTCTCCTACTTAGAAAGATGAGAGAGGTCTGTAATTTTCATCAGAGGTACACTTCAACTATGAGAGACAAAATGTGAAAAAAGAAAAAAAAATCCAGGAAATCACATTGTAGGGTTTTTAAAGAATGTAATTGTAAATTATGGTGAAAAATAAGTATTTGGACTCCCTTCACAAAGTTTCTACGGTACCTAAATACCTAAATTACAGACCTCTCTCATCTTTCTAAGTAGGAGAACTTGCACAATCAGTGGCTGACTAAATACTTTTTTGCCCCACTGCAAAGGAATATTCTTAGCAACTTAGCATTACCATGAACAACAGCACGTGTGTTACCATAACATCCTTTCATCCTTGTTAAGCATAACGTAGTACATACAGCTTTTATGGAGACAACAACAACATTAAAACTATCATTACTGACCACTAACAAGTTAAGGAGGTCAGAGCCTAGTCAGCAGTACAGAGTACAAAGGCAGGAACCAACCCTGGACAGGGCACCAGCCCATTTCAGGGCACATGCACATATAAGTGTTTGTATTATTATTTTTTATTAGAGCAGCACAGTGGCACAGTGGTTAGCGCTGTCACCTGACAGCTCCAGAGATCCTACGTTTGATTCTGTCCTGTGCCAGAGCCCCTGTGGCCATGACCAGGAAAAAACAGGGCTAAAATGTGTAAACATGTGTATGCGAATTGGGCGGGCTTTCTTTTTATACTGTTTTATACACTCACCAATCACTGTATTAGGTACACTTCCTTGTTTCTACACTCATTGTCCATTTGAACAGTTCCACGTACCATACAGATACACTTTGTAGTTCTGCATTTACAGACCTAATGAAGTGGCCGATGTGTGTGTATACAGTTCTATTTTTTCGAATTATATTCTTCTTATACTCTATTTACGTTTTAGTGGTCACTGCACTTAGTAGTTACAATTACAGACTGTAGTCCATCTGTTTCTCTACATACTTTGTTATTCCCCTTTACTCTGTTCTCTAATGGTCAGGATCAGCACAGATCAGGTCCTATTTGGGTGGTGGATCATTCTCAGCACTGCAGTGACACTGATGTGGTGGTGGTGTGTTAGTGTTTTCTGGTACGATTAGATCAGACACAGCAGTGCTGCTGGAGCTTTACACACTCTGTTCACTCACTGTTCACACTATTAGACACATCTATCATATTGTTCCACCTTGTAGATAAAAAGTCAGAGACATTGGCTCATCTGTTTGTGCACAGCTTGTGTTAGTCATCCTCTGATCCTTCATCAGTGCCCACAGAACGCTCCCTACAGGATGTTGGTGGCTGAACACTTTTGCTGGTGGACTGTTTTCAGTCCAGCAGTGACACCAAGGTGTTTAAAACTCCAGCATCCAAATAGTATCTGCTCTGTCGGTCCCTGCTTTTAGAGAGCGGAGTAAAGGGGAATAACAAAGTAGGTCAACAAACAGATGGACTACAGTTTGTAATTGCAGAACTACAAAGTGCGTATATATGGTACGTAGAACTGATAAACTGACCAATAATTGTAGAAACCGGTGCTGTACCTAAAGAAGCGATCGGTATAAATATAACTGATTTAACACAGTTTTAACCTTTGAATGATATTATATTATTTATGCAAGGTTTGTATTTAAACCCTCATTTGAAATGTGTTCCTCTCTGTTGTTTACTCACTTTGTTAACGCATGTTTATGCAGAGCATGCCATCTGACTTCGACTGGCTATACAGCTGTGCGGCAAATAATGGGTACCGACAGGTACTAATGATTGATCCCTGGTGTGAAGTGTAATGTGATGACAGATCAGTCCTCAGCACATCTGCTTACCCATGTGATTCGTGTCCAGCTGCACTACAGGCATTTCCTTCAGCGCTACGTGGCCCGTGCTCCCGCGATCACAGCAATCAAAACAACACGAAAACAACGCCGCCATGACGACTAAACGTTATAAACATACACCGATCTGTATACAAATGAATAATTCCTCAGCTACATAGTCCTAAAATGACGCTATTTCCTTATTGCCCCAACGTAGGTCGTCCTGCCCCGGATTCACATCCGCAATTCTGAATTGTCACAAGTGACGTAGTACACACAGGCCACAAGATGAAAGTTAAAGCTGGTAAACAGCGGCATCTAGCGGCCAATACAATACGTCTACGTAAAATAAGCTACGTTGCTGGTATGTTGGTCGACAGCTACCATCACCAGACTAGCACTAACCAGCATATACATACTTGGAACAAAATGGAATCTAAAAGTCTTCGCAAGAAGATCGTCTGGCTAATTAAGCATCATACCAGCATCCAGAACACAACATGTGCCTTTTGAGGAGGCTTTCCACTCGTAGTTGGGTGATGATGTTGAACAATAAACTTTAGCTCACACCTGCCGTTCCATCGAAGGTATCTAAAGGTTTCGTGGAAAAAGATGCAATTACACAATGCCGTGTGTCCTACATTTACTTTGACTTTTATTTCATTGTAGACACAAGATATTTCATGTTTCATTCATTTCTGGTCAACTTGATTTACTTTGATAATAAACAACTATTCCCAGGAAAAAATGTACTGTGAAATTTGACAGTAGAACCATGAAGTGGCCAAATTACCACCAAAATCCATAGTATAACTGTGAAATAATCCATGGTCAGTTCATCATCCACCAAGTATACAGTTGTACTATGAAATTTCACAGTAGAACCATGAAGTGGCCAAATTACCTTAATAAATCATAGTAGAACTGTGAACTTCATGGTCAGAGTGTGAAAGTTCACATTAAAACTGTCAAGCAATTCATAGTTTTACTATGAAAATTCACACTACATTTTTTCCTGGGTTGCTGCATCTCAGGCCTGCAACACATTCCAAAAAAGCTGGGACAGGAGAATTTAGGGTCTTCAAGACCGTGGTGGTGCAGCATTTCAGATACTGGACTCTAGGGTTTAAGCCCCAGTATTGCCAAGCCAAAACTCTTAGGTCAGTTTTAAGCCACTCTGGATAAGAGCATCTGCTAAACAACTAAATGTGAATGGATGACTACCCCTGGCAAAATTATGACATCATAACATAATAATGTTCTCTCATTCCATTGACAGAAAATAGATTTGGTAATGATGGAGCCATTGTTTTAGGATGTTAATGCATTCTGTCTCAAAGCAAAGAGTGTTAAATCTTTTCTTCAGGGAAGGCATATCAACTCAATGATATGGTCAGCAAACAGTCTAGATCTCAATGTGATCGAAAATGTATTGTTATAAAAAAGGCCAATGACAAGGTTCACTCTTGGAAAGCTGATCTTTCAGCCAATATTTAAGAACGTTGGAACAAGCTTGATGTTGATTATTCTTTTTCATTAGTAAAGCGAAAGAGCAACAAAGTACTAACTGTGATTTTGGGTTTTTTGGTTGAAGATTCCATAATTTTTTCCTCAGCATCGAGTCATTCCATATTTTTTCCTCTACAAGAACTGGGGAAAAATATGCCATTAATTTAAAATAATTTAATTTAATTTGCTTGAGGCATGTTTCACAAAGCCACAATGTTCAGTTGTTAAACAAAAGTCCGTTGATGCCATACCTGTGATTTGATTGTTTCCTATGAAGTAAAAAAGCTGGGTGAACAAGCCAGTTCCATAGTTTTGCCAGGAATAGGTGATTACATGTCTGTATGCTTCCTATCGTGAATCGATTAGCAGTGAGGGTGCCTGAAATAACAGAGATTACTAATTAATAGGGGTGTCTGCATAGTTTTGGACATTTAGTGTACCTGTTCTTATGTTTTTTTTCTGTTAAACACCCTTTAATCGTTATTCTTTTCCGTGTGTCATATCACTATTCAATGAGCATCTATGAGCAATAAAAGTAACAGTAAAGAAGATGCTAAAATGTGTTTTTATACATGTGCAATGAGTAAGACATAAGTCTCTGCTTTAAATGAAAACATGACTCTGTGCTGTGGTGACACACCAAAAACACCGTCCATGCTCTGTAGTCATAGCTAATTATAAATATCATGTTATTAGGTTCAAGGTGACATTAAAATGAATCTGACCATCAAGTTTGAAACAAAGTGCACATTTAAGAAAGCTGCTAAAAGACATAAACGCATATGCATATTACTGTGCTAAATAGTATGTCAAATTATTACACTTCCAGTGGAATTGGCTCTGACATCATGTAGTACACGATCATAAATTTCAACAATATATTTACTAGTAGCCAAACGGATCAAAATATGCTTTAATAATTTTTTTATGTAATGTAAAGTAATTATTCTGTACATCACATTAAGGCCACCACAACATTCCATACAGTTGAACGATTTAGTATGATATTAATTTAATTATGAATATAATTTAATTACGTATAATATATTCATGTCACCTTTATGTCACCGAGGCCCATGCCGTGCTAGCACACTGATGAGGCCGGCAGGTACCAAGCCAGCTAACTGGTAACAAGGACAGTTAGCTCATAGTCTGATTTATATAATAGTCAAAATCACGACATAAGGTTCAGTAAACAGGCTAGCAGGCTGGCCAGCGAGCTGCCTCAGTTTATAGGGACCTTGTCATCTTCCAATAATTTATATATCAGATGTAATTGCCTCAGCGTTGCAGAATTTACACTGAGATGTTGCACTGTAGCTGAAATGGCACACTTGCTGAATTGTGCTGACTAATGTAACATATTTTATTTTAAAAATAATGTTTTTAAGTTTAAGGGGACAAAAATAATCTAACATGTTTGGCACCAAGTGCACGTTTCAGACAGGTGAAGAAATCCATAAATGACATAAAACTTAAGTAATACGCCAAATGCTAAAGCACTTCAACTTTTTTTTTTGTTTGGGGACTCTACGTGAACAAATATAAGGGAAAGGACTTGTTATCCAGCCAAGTAATGCTGTTCATTAGTAATGCTGATCAGAGACGTCGGGTTGCTGTCTTCTGCCTTCCGTGGGGTTGCCAATGTCTCGTGATCCCTCTTGGCTGTGTTTCCTACCAGTTCTCCTCTTTCTAGCTATGCTGCTATAGCTAATGCTAATGTCTCATGCTACACATGGCATCAGTGATTGACATGGCATCAGTGATTGTTAATAGACACACTGTGCTCTTAATCAATAACTAATTACATTTTCTGTTTTCTCTCCGAGCTGTGTTTTCCGGCAGTTCAGCCCCACACCGTGATTTTTCATCTGCTGTAGCTCCACTCAAGCTGCTTCCGTCATCAGCTCCAGCCCATCATACCCTGGACCACTTAATGCCCATGTGCATACTTCACATTTTATTCGAACTTTGACTCCATGACTTTAGTTTTCGTTTCTTAGATTTATCATCCTACGCCTAAAAAAACACCAATGCCGCCCAAGGAGGTCAGGGTCCCCGTTGTTTACGGGTTTTTGAGTCTTGGTCCTCCCAAGGTTTCTTCTAACTCGGGGAGTTTTTCCTTGCCACTGTCGCCCTAGGCTTGCTCAATTTGGGATTGGACGTAGTTATTAGGAGATAATCTAAACTTGTAAAGTTGCTTTGAGACAATGCTCCATTGTAAAAAGCGCTATATAAATAGATCTGACTTGACTTGACTTCATGGTTACAGTTAATTAGACCTTACAAAGAATACACTGTTAAAAAGAGAAATAAAACAAATCCGAAATCAAACTCATCTGTCTAAGCAACAGAAAACATGTACGGCCCAATTACTGCACTGAATCAAATTTAATAACAGGGGTTTCTAAGACTCTAAACAGAGCTTATGTATAATTTCACTAGGGGGTTTCTCATAAAACCAGGAAAGATCATTAAGTATTAACCTGAAACAAAGCTGTTTGAAACGGCATCCAGGACCCCAAACAGATCACAGGGGTTAAAGAAAGTCATATCAATATCCGTGTGACGTATCAGGCTAAAAGTAGGTCTCCAGTGTTTTATCTCTATTCCTTGTATCTGTAATATATGACTAACTAGAACAGAGAAAAGAAACAAACAGCTGAAGACCTGCTTACTGAAAGGTAGATTAAAGCGGAGGGTAGTTGCTGGGGCACTCAAAATTGTCTATTTAAAAAAACATTTAAGAAATCTCTAAGATTGATCCTTCAAAGGTGTTTTTTTGTTCCAGTGGGACAAATTTGTGGTTGTGTGTTATGTGTGTTAAAATGTGAGTAACCAAATGACTTTCCAGTGCTTCAGTTGCTCCAGTGTTTGAAAATTAAATAAAACATCTTAATAACTTTAGTGTTTTTAGTGTTAGAGGAATTAGGAGAATAATAAAAATAGTATCACAATAATAATAATAATCTTTATTTATATTGTATTTTTCTTACAGCAGTAGTTCAAAGTGCTTTACAGTACTGTAACAGAAAATGGCATAAATACAGCAAACCATTGTATGTAAAGTACAGTATTGTAGGGTTCATTTAAGTAATATAGTGATTTCCAACCTTTATTGATGAAATTTGACAGGTCTGCCTAATGAGAGACTAGTAAACAAATCTTCAGCATTTTCCCAGAACCTTTCTTACATCTTGCTTGAGAAAAGTGAACGTTGCCATTTTGAAGTCGCTTATCCTGGTCAGAGTCACAGGGTGGTCTTGAGCCTATCCCAGAATATTAGTGGGATGCCAGTCCATCACAGGGTCCTGTAACCACAAAATTCAAACTTCATGTTGCAAGCTCAGCCTGGGTTTCAAACCCAGGACCTGTTTCCAGGAACTGTTTTCATCAGCTGGCTCTTACCTCTGAGCCACAGGAAGCTGCTACATTTTTATTTTAATTTTTTTAAATCAGAATTATTTCAGATAACTACAATTAAGTCAAACATACTTAATAGAGAGCAGGTTGTGGTACACAGTGTCTTGTTCACAGGGTAAATATCTTATTCATGCTCCCGCCAGACTGTCAAACAAAAACATACATTATATAGCCAAAGGTTTGTGGACACCCAGTGCGTCAATTCTAAATGATGACGTGCCTGAGCTTGTGTTAACCAGAGAGAGGTGGATGACATTAGAAATTGTACATGCCAGAATCCATTTCAGAGCTGTAATGGAAATAATGGCAGCTTTATCCTCCAAAATTTAATTATTTGCAATATCTAACTGTACAAGGAAAACATGTTTGTTGAGTTATCCCCTACCTACAGAGATGAATTTAAAATTTTCTTTATTAATAAGGGCCAAAAAGCATAATCATAGCCTGTCATTTTCCGTACTCCTGGCTTTTAAAGTATATTCTGTACAGTGCACTAGACTGCCAAAATGGAGCCGGCACCAGTTAAGTGTAACTTCCAATAGTTTTTGGCATCCTTTTTGTTTGGACTTTTCAGCCAATTTAATGAATCTAATTTGATATATAGTGGTATAATGCCACTGATTTAAATGTCATTAACGCAATCTGCATATAGTACACTACATGGGATGTAGTGTGTTGTGATTTTAGATACAGCACTATTCCGTTCTATCTTTTGGTATTGTGGAGGTGCTACAGGTCAGTTTAGAAGTAAGCCCTGTGGATATCCCTTCTAATTGATTGTGTGTTATTTCAGCCACACTCACTACTAACAGGTTCCTAACAGAGTCCTCACTGCAACAGACACCTTTGAGATTAATTGGAAGTGAGCCAGGGCTTATTATTCAATAACAATGTCCATCCTCACAGTCATGTTCCAAACTCTTTTTGAAAGCCTTCTCAGAAGAGAATGCCATTGTATAAGACTTGCTACATAAAAGAAACAAACTCCATGCGGATACCAGTATTTTTTATGGATTTGCTTGGTGTCCACAAACTAGTACTCTTATTTAATACAATGCATTTATAGTGACAATTACAAATAAGCTATATAACGACCCAATACACACCTAAAAGCTTTACAACAAGTACTTGAAGGCCAAAGAAGATCACAGAGTGCTGACTCTCATGGACTTTACTTGGACATGACTTCACTTGAAGTCAGAGAAATCCAAGCATTCAGTAACAACACAAAATGCTCTTTGTAATATTGTGAAATCATGCCGGGTTAAAATGGATCATCAGATTTTACACAAACTTGGAATCCATGCTAGCTTGAGAGCACTCCGGCGAAAGGTTGAACATATCAAACACTAATAAATTCTGAAATATGTGATTTCTTTTCTCAAAGAATCAACTTTTCACTGCGATTGTTATGCTTATATGATTTGAAATGAAAAATGTTGGTTTAAATTCAAGAAAACGAGTAATACGACCTTGCATGTGCTTAAATGATGTTATTTTACAAAAGTGGTACTCTAACTAAAGATATAATGAGGGATGTCACTTAAGGGGTTTAGTCCAAGTTGTGTGTTGCCATATGTATGCATACTCGCCCCCACCACCCGCACAATGTGAATACCACCCCAGTGAGAAGTGTTTGTAGGCTATCCTAACACCTTCAATAGGCTACTTACTTTTTTTTCCCTGAGAGACCACTTTTTCAAACGTTTATTGATGCAATCCGGCAAATGCCCCTATGCTTCTAGTAAAGCTTGTTTACAGGTTAATAGAAATGTCTTTATTTTTCTTAACCCTCGCTTGTGGTAATTGGACATCGGTACAGATGTGGCAAGTAGAGTGACGGCTGAAAAAGGAGGCAGTACTCCTTTAAGTTAAGCTCTGGTTGATGTTTTGCATGGCAACAACACCTCGTGAGGAAGTAGTTTGAGCCACTCTGTGACAAACTGTTTCTAAAACGCGAATGTAGCATCCGAATTCATTTTACATGAACTGTTTATCATTTTATTGACCTAGTTGTGTGGTGTTTAATTTTTAAGCTCGTTTTAGGCAGTAGTTTTGCTTTAACAGTGTCGAACTTCTTTCGAAAATCTGCACAGCAACAACAGCCATCATCACCTTAGTAACTGGCGCGCGCGCTTTCTGTCCAATAAAAAAGCGCGCGTCAGACTCCGAGAGCGCGGACAGCAACAAACAGCGGACAGAGTTTATATTGGATTTCCCCCGTTATACTGAAATTATTTAGCTTGCGATTACACGCAAACGGCCTTTGGGGTCACCCATAAACAGATGGCAAGGTAAATGGACCAAAAGAAGGTACAGTAGGTTGCTGTTCTGTCACATGTCTGCTTTTGATCTTTTCCAAACCGAGACTGCGCTTATTTATATCTGAGTAGTACTACTATAATGACACTGCTCCATTTACTGCTGAGTTTAACAGAGCTATAGCTGATGCTTGGGGGGAAACGCAGCCCATAAGAAGGCTTACTTTGAATTCAAATGCTGCATTTCTTTAAAAAAGAAATTATTTAACGAAAGTCACCCAAACACAAGTATAAGCAATAGATATTAATAGCAAATGTCTTTGAAACTGCAGTTGAACTAATGAACAGTAACTGCTATGCCTTTATGAACCACTGCCATGTCAGCTTAAAAATAGCCCACTACAAAATATCCTAGCTTAAGAGGAAAAAGGTTTATGGGGCTTTAGTGTTCAACTTCTGTCAAGTCAGGTACAAATCTTTAGCCATCATGAGATCACAAAGAAACATGTTAAGGAAATGTTAACCTTTCTAAATGAAAGCAAACCAACTATCCACAGATCTCTAGAGGGACCCCTTCTATAAATGTGAAGTTACATCTTATTGCTTGTTGTTTTTAATATCATACTCGAGAGATTTCATTTTCGCTATATAATTACTAAAGTTTGCACTCTGCAAAAATCAGCGCAGATTTATTTTGATGTCAGCTCGTACACTCTCAAAACAAATGCTTTAGTGTTCTTCATATTATCTCTCTAGATAAACACTAGCCTGTACGTAGAATACAACAGAAAATTGTTCTGGTATGGATTATTTACAAATGCATTTAGAGGTCGCACAGAACCAGTCGAGCAAGCTGTCTTCTAGAAGGTTCTTTAAGTGTAAATGGCTCTACATAATATGTGAACTATCCACTGAACTCTTGAGGAACCATTTTTGTAAAGTGTGTACTTACACTTTTAAGCCTATTTGTTTTTATGATGGTTTTCTGCATTAGTTTTTAATTTCACTAGCAAGATTTGGTATAACCAGTTTCTCTGCAACACTGCAAAGAGCAAAATGTAGAAGATTGTCCTATTGATATCAGATGCTACACTCTTAAAAAAAAGTCCTAGCTAACACTCCAAAGGATTCAGATTTTCCCTCAGGGAAATCTTACATAAGCTCGGGTGTAGAATCATACAGGAGAAATGGTTCCAGAGAATCCGTTTTCAAATCTGAGGTCACAAAACTTTTTCCTCACCTTTGAATACCTCTTGTCCTGGTCTGGGTCATGGGGGCTCCATAGGACATCTTAGAAATTCACAGGGTGCAGGCAAACAGGGTGCTGATCCATTTCAGTGATGGGTAGAGGTCATTGATGGAGGGCCTTTCCTCGTTTAGGCACAGTCCTGTCATGCCTTTGTGACACCTGACCTGGCAACCGTGGTGGTGGGCTAGCAGCAAAATTCCACCTTTCAGAGACCTCTTTAGGTGTAAAGGGTGCTACATAAAATGGGAACTATCCCTTGCGCATAGTTATTTTTCTAAGGGTTCACACTGTTCGTGTTGTTTACTTTTTAACATGGGTGGCATGGTTACATAAGCGGTTAGCGTGGTCGCCTCACGGCTCCAGAGATCCCAGGTCTGATCCTGACTCCGCTTGTGTCAGTGTGGGTTTACTCCGGGTGCTCCAGTTTTCTTCCACATTCCATTTCAAAGACATGGTTAACTGGTCACTCTAAATTGTCTGAGTGTGAGTGTGTATGACTGGTATTGATATAACCCTGCTCCTGTCGTGAATAGCCATTGACGCTGGTGTGACGTTAAATAAACAAACTCTTTGGTACACTCTTCAAGTTCAATTTTTGAGGTCACATAGAAAAGTACAGAGCAGTAAGTAATCTTTTACTGCTTAGAGGACGTAGTAGAAATGATCTGAAGAACCTTCGTGAAACCCTTTTCCCCAAATGCATATTAAGCTTGTTCACTTTTAAACAACTTTCCCATTACTCACAACCTTTCCAGGAGTGGGATGGGGAGTGGGAACTTCTTCCTCTCTGTAATACTCTTAGAACACTTGTCTTTTTAACTACAGCCTGACTGAATCCTGACAAACTCATGTCATGTTGCTGTAAAAATACTAGGCTATGTTGTACCACAGGACGAACCCTACACTCTTGCAACTCTTGCAGATTTTTGTCCTCTACAGAAACCCTTAAAGATACTATGTGGAACCCTACAACTGAAGCTTACAAATATAACCCATTTGAAAAGCTAAATTTTATGTTTTTCAAGTCAGCCTCACAATTTGTTCATATTTCAGTAAAGATGTGTTGTTAAACTTGAAGGAAGAACTGCGTTTCGTAGATATTCTGCAGTTTATTGTCACATGTCCACAGTGTGGAATAGAAACCTGGGTGTTCAACTATATAAACAATAACCTTAACTGTAACTCTAACCAAACACCTTTAAGTATTTTAAATACAGTCTATTTAATTCACTTTTATTAGCTTAATGTTTTATTTAATTAAAGGCAGAAGCTACACAGTGTACATTCTTGTCTTGGCAAGGATTCCTGCATGTGTAAACGTTACCAGCAACGGCAGCGAGACCTGTTTATATCCAAATATTCCTTTATATTTGTGTTCCTTATAACCATGATTATGACATGACAAGCACTTTTGTGATCAGCATTTGGCATTTTCTTCCAAACTGGGCATGTGCTTATTTATCTACCTAGTTACAGTCTACAGTCATTAACTTTTTAATCACACTTTTCCATTTGCTTGGACCTTTTGAATGATGACATTTGCTGTAACTTTCGCTCGTTATAGCGTCACTAGATGATACATGGTGAGAAAATGGGTGTGTGTGTGGGTACAGCTTTGCTACCTAATCCTAAACCGACACGAGATTAAAATGATGATATAAAAAGCATGTATTTGTTCATTAGAGCTAAAGTACAGACAAAATGGTTTTATGAAATGTATCACCCAGTATCTGTTACTTTATTAAGCTACATAATTTGTCAACTATTTAAGTTAAATTAATTTCCCTGTTTTAATCTCACGTCTCCAAGTTAGGGTCTAGTATATACACATTTTAAATTTTAATCAAAATGTAGCAACACTGGAATTGTCAGTATTTAAAAGAAATAAAAACATTATAATACATAAACACTCATTTACCAAAAAAATTAAAAATAAAGTACCAAGACAGAAATTTCGGATTGCTGCAAAACTTGTTACACACCCAGACCATTTCCAGGCACTTAGAAGGAAATTTGGTGTCACGGTTCCCATTACGTGTCCTGTCATTGACAGCCAGTCACCATCGCCTTGCGATGCGTTTGCAGTGGTGTTGCGAACAAAAAACCTGGACTGCTATGGACTGGGACAGTATTGTCTTTAGCAACTAATCCAGGTTCTGCTTGTGACAAAACTTGGAAAGTCGGCTCCAGTATGGAGGATTTGTGGTGAGCGCTTCAATCTTACCTTTGTTGTGGAGCAACACACTACCCCATCTGCAGGTGTGATGATCTGGGGAGATGTCACATACAGTGGTTCTTGAAAGTTTGTGAACCCTTTAGAATTTATTTTTCTGCATAAATATGACCTAAAACATCATCAGATTTTCACACAAGTCCTAAAAGTGGATAAAGAGAACCCAGTTAAACAAATGAAACAAAAATATTATACTTGGTCATTTATTTATTGAGGAAAATGATCCAATATTACATATTAGTGAGTGGCAAAAGTATGTAAACCTCTAGGATTATCAGTTAATTTGAAGGTAAAATTAGAGTCAGGTGTTTTCAATCAGTGGGATGACAATCAGGTGTGAGTGGGTACTCTGTTTTATTTGAACAGGGATCTATCAAAGTCTGCTCTTCACAGAACATTTGTGGAAGTGTATCATGGCACGAACAAATTTCTGAAGACCTTAGAAAAAGAGTTGATGCCCATCAGGCTGGAAAAGGTTACAAAACCATCTCTAAAGAGTTTGGACTCCACCAATCCACAGTCAGACAGCTTGTGTACCAACGGAGGAAATTCAAGACCATTGTTACCCTCCCCAGGAGTGGTCGACCATCAAAGATCACACCAAGAGCAAGGCGTGTAATAGTTGGTGAGATCACAAAGGACCCCAGAGTAACTTCTAAACAACTGAAGGCCTCTCTCACATTGGCTAATGTTAATGTCCATGAGTCCACCATCAGAAGAACACTGAACAACAACGGTGTGCATGGCAGAGTTGCAAGGAGAAAGCCACTGCTCTCCAAAAAGAGCATTTCTGCTCGTCTGCAATTTGCTAAAGATCACGTGGACAAGCCACTCACTAATATGTAATATTGGATCATTTTCTTCAATAAATAAATGACCAAGTATAATATTTTTGTTTAACTGGGTTCTCGATCTACTTTTAGGAGTTGTGTGAAAATCTGATGATGTTTTAGATCATATTTATGCAGAAATATAGAAAATTCTAAAGGGTTCACAAACTTTCACGCACCACTGTATGACAGTCGTTCACCCCTAGCAGTGATATGAGGGACACTAACAACTCAGCGACATGTGCAGGACATCCTGCAGCCACGTGTGTTACCTCTCATGGCAGGGTTTCCAACTGGCATTTTTTATTAGGTTAATGCTCACCGACACACAGTAAAGGTTTCCCAGGAATGTCTCCGCCAGATTGCAACACTTCTTTGGCCTGTCTGCTCGCCAGATTTATTGCCAATCAGGCATTTGTAGGACCAGCTGGGACACCAGCTTTCTCAACCTATGAGTTTACTGCATCTACAGGCCCAGCTGTTGGCAAATGTCTAGAAGTAAATGATTTCTCACCAAGAGGTACAGTACCCAAAAGTAGCCTCTGAGAGCCTTTTTATAGAGCAGCAGGGATGAGCACTTTTATACCCTTTTGTGGCAAGACCCGATGTCTAATCAGACCGCACCTGTAATCATATACATATCAGCGACATGACTGTATGCTGAGTTTTGCAGCAGTCCGACATTTCTATCTGGGTGCATTACTTTTTTGCATATGAGTATATATTTAGTTATGAGATGATTACGGTCAGACACATGCCCGGTAGTCTAAACTGTGATCTACCGTACAACGTACAACCCCAAATCAGAAAAAGCTGGGGCAGCATGGAAAATGCTAAGTAAAAATAAACAGTCTTTCTTACATTTACTTCGACTTTTATTTCATTGCAGACAGTGTGAACCCAAGATATTTCATGTCTGGTCAGCTTTATTTCACTTAAAATACATCCATTCCTGCATTTCCAGCCTGCAATACATTTTTTGTTTAAAAAAATTCTCCACACATTCTCCATTTGGGACAGGTCAGGACTGCGGGAAGGCCAGTCCCATACCTGAACCCTCTTCTTCTGCAGTCATGCCTTGTAACTGTGACCGTGCACTGTGATGTGTGCAGAATGTGGTTTTGCATTGTCTTGTTGAAAAGTGCATGGACTTTCCTGAAAAAGATGTCATCCCGAAGGCAGCTTATGTTGCTCTAAAATCTCAGTGTACTTTTCTGCATTAATGCTGCCATCACAGAAGTGTAAATGACTTTTGCCAAGGGCACTGACACAACCCCATACCATGACAGAGCCTGGCTTTTGGACTTGTTTCTGATAACACTCTGGATGGTCCTGTTCGTCTTTGGTCCAGAGCCCACAGCATCCATTTCTTTAAAAAAGATCTGGAATACTGATTGGTCAGATCACAGTATACGTTTCCACTGTGTGATGGTCCATCCCAGGTGCCCACGATTCCAGATAAGTTGACGCTGCTTCTGGACATGTTTTTTAAAGGCTTTTTTGAAGTGCCATTTGTGAATGTAACACCATATTGTAGTGCTCGACAAAGGTTTGCCAAAGTAATCCACTGCCCATGTGGTTCTATCAGCTATTGATGAATGACAGTTCTTTATTCAGTGCCGTCTGACGCATCAGATATCACGGGTCTTCAGTTCAGGTGTGCGCACTTGCCCTTCTTTAAAATTTGCCTTTTCCATACTGCCCCAGCTTTTTCTGATTTGGAGTTGTTTTATAGGGTAACATTAGTGTGCCATATCGGCTGAGAATATATCTTCTGGTGTACATTGCCTGTTTAAGGGATCAGGTAAACATAAATGTTCTCCTTAAGGTCCAAGTATTAACTTCAGTGAGGTTCCTCTACCAATGGGGTCCTTTAACTAGGTGTATATGGGGGTATGTCAAAAGAGAAGCTATTTATACCCTTGGTGTTCAAAGTCTATATTACTTTGGAGGGAGAATATATACTTTTTTTAAACAAAATACACACTTTCTGAATTTCCCCAAGGTACAAACAATGTAAATTCAGTGTCAGTGACAAGTGATGTTTGTACATTAAAACCCCAGTTTGGTACCTTTCTTCTCAGAGATTTTGCAAGCCCTACTTTGATGTCAGATGCAGCAGCTTCTTCAAAAGAATGAGCGAGTTATTTAGAGAAAGTCAACCTAACACCAAACATGAGCTATAGATTATCTTTGTCTTCTGTACTGCAGTTTGCTCTTTGAAGATAGCTATCTAGATTTGAGTCAACCACATTGATGACCCGGTGCTATCTTACCTTAAAAAATACTAGCTAACACACACACTTACACATTTTATATATTATATTATACTCTGCATGTATGTATTTATACATTCATGTCACCATTAGATTAGTTGTTTTAGCCATGGTATAATAACCTTATATAATGATTTCTCAGTCTCTACTAGAATACAACCAGAAAATACAGGAATGTTTATGCAGTATTAAAATATTGGCAAAAATCAGAAAAAAACACCTTCTATAGGCTACAGTGGCAAGTATTTAGTGTGACCTTCCCTTACACTTGAGCAATATCAGCATCTGGATCGGGATGCCAAAGTTGACCTTTCTAAAGTCTGAAGAAGATTGATCAGGAATGGTCATTTTGTAAGGGTAGCAGCCAAGAAACCACTTTTTTCAGGGAAGTCAGACTAAATACTGACTTTTGCCTGCAGAAATCATTTTGTTCTGAAAATGTTGTGGGTTTTTTATAGTGTTTTATATATGTTAGCTGTATTTTCTGTTTGTATCTCAATATTTCATGCATTTTGTTTTATTTGTTTTATTTAAGGTCGTTATCAGCATCAGTGGACATTTCAGCGACACACACGAGGTTACACCTACACAAAGTTACGTCAAGACTAGTCATATATACACACTCAAGTCAATGCCAATTTATGGTAATCAATTAACCTAACACACGTCTTTGGACTGTGGGAGGAAACAGGAGTACCTGGAGTAAACCCACACGTATAGTTTGTAAAATATAACATTATATATGGGCTAAGAGTATTATTAATAATTACTGTATTATAGTCTTAATCAAACTAAGCCACTGGAACTTTGGGAAGCAAATGATTGTGTTGATTCTGTTTCGCTTCTTCTCTCAAAAGTAATCAGACGTCACCACAAAGTCAACTGAATATAGCCAACAACATCCATTTTATCGATTTATTATTAAATGAGAGAACTGACTAACATTTCAACTTGCCCTCAACCAATAAATATCCTAAACTATACTAAGTATAATGAGCAGGCGAAAATGCGCACTTGCAATCTCAACGTCGGATGATTCATAACATGTTCATTGATTGGATACTGAACATATTTTTTGTCATTAGCCAATCTGATTGCAGATTTTATTTAGGCATGTACAGAAAGGACTGATTTATTCTGTTTGAATGGATCGTTAATATTCAGTAATGACAGCTGCATTGGACTCGTTGGTTTCGACAACATTTTGGGTCCACCATACCCCGAGGCCAAGACAAGACCGAGTCCAAACGAGGCCAAGAACGAGACGTTTGTGGTCTCCAGACCGGATTTGAGTACTACAACAGTAGAGCTGACCCCTCCATTATTTCATGTTGTGTTAAATGAAAAATAAATGAAAACTTAAAACGGCCTGAACTGCAGATTAAAACCTAAGACGCTGAAGGTCTTCTTGGAAAATATGGTCTAATCCATAGGGTCATAGATGATGGACCCCCCCACACACTCATTGTCTAGCAAGGTAACATTTCTTTAGCTGTAGCAGTAACAAACACCTGCAAATGAGAGCTAGTTTGCAGTATTTATTAGACTATACCTTGCTACAATACATTATGTGGGATTTTAAATATACTGTGCAGCGTATCAATATTCCACATGAACTGTGATAAAACAAACATCCCTACTTTATGGAGCGTCTGGCATAGAAGTTAAAGAGGTAGCTTTCCAATTTGCTTAGTGCATTGAATTCAGAGTCTAGCTTCAGCCATAACATTAAAACCACCTACCTAATATTGTATAGGCCCCCTCTTGCTGCCAAGGCTTTGACCTATCAAGGCATGGATTACACAAGACCTCTGAAAGTGTCCTGTGCCATCTGGAACCAAGATGTCAGAAGCAGATAATTTAAGTCCTGTAAGTGAGGTGGGGTCTCCTTGGATCGTGTGGACTTGTTTGTCCAGCACATCCAAATACATATAACATGTAATCTGCCCAAGGAGGCTGTGTCCCTTTTTAAGGCTGGTGCTCCCACAGTTTCTTGCTCATATAGTTTATGGAGTTGTTCCTTGCCATTGTTGCCCTCAATTTGGGCTTTGGGCTTATGTAATAGAAGATAATAGGAAATTGCAAAGCAGAGCAATTACAAACAAAGGCAGAATTTACAATGGAAAAGTTGTGAGCAAAGGGAAACAATTATAATTAAATTTACCCTAAGCATAATTCCCACTGCTGGTGTGGCACACAATTAACCACCAGTCATCTGATTTCCACAGACGTCTGTAATGCTGTGTTGGCTTCAGTAATGTATATAACAGAACAACAAATACTTTCACTGGTAATTCAAGCCTCCCATTATTATAAAGTATTATTTGGTACAATTGCCTTGAAATTTGCAGATTGTGAGAACATGTTCAAAAAACACTCTATACTGTCTCTTCTATAATAGTACAACAAAAAAATTGTGTACCCCTACAATTGTAGAGCTGTTTTCTTTATTTATATACACTTACTGATTTTGGGTTAACATTTTGTAATATTTTATCTATGCATAAACACAATATATATGCATTTTGCAGTCTTCTCTACACTTTACAGCAATGCTATGCAAAATTAGAGACTCAATAGCTTATATTACTTAGATATTTTGTATATAATTTTATAATTACATATATATTTTTTAACCCTAAAAGTTTTTTTGTTCATGGAAGAATTACTGTGCAGCCATACGAGTGGACAAGCTGCAAAAGAATGCCTATTCCTTTATTCTGATTTACATTGTTTTCATGCCGTCTTGTTTGCTGCATTACAAACATTTCTCTGACGGAGGACTGCCAAAATGTCGGGATTACTCGACCGATACATTTTTAATGCAAAATATTAATTCTATTACATAATATTTATGTAATAAAAACAGCGAGTGGAAGCTGTGTGTGCCATATGGTTGTGTTAAAGCGTTTATGTAACAGAATCTACTGTCAGAAAGTAATGTGGGACTGTGGTAGCTTAGCGGGTAAGGTACTGGACTATGGACCAGAAGGTCCAGGGTTCAAATCCCACCTCTGCCAGGCTGCCACTGTTGGCTCCTTGAGCAAGGCCCTTAACCCACAATTGCTTGGATTGTAAGACTGTACCAGTTGTAAGTCGCTCTGGATAAGGGCGTCTGCTGAATGCTGTAAATGTAATGAAGGAAGTGTCTGAATTAGCAGTTTACCCATACCAGATTTGGTCCCTATAGGCTTAAGTGTGATATATAATATGTAGAACGTAGCAATTATTGAATAGAGCACTCTTTCAGATACTCACGAATATGGCTATTTTAAAATTCATTTATTGCATATCAGTAACAGATTTTCAAATACTTTTCAAGCTAGCACAAGTAGCTTCGAGAGCCAATATATGCTCGTTTACCAGGTTGGCACTGCACTAGAGAGATGATTTTCTGGTTATGTTCAGCTGCCATGGCTTGCAGACAGTCTAGTTTTGCTGTCCAGAGTTTTTTGGTGATCCTCTACCAGACAGACTAGTGTCGCCATATTGATGTCATTGCCGGTTGTTTCATCGAGTCCATTTTGAGTGTGGGATGCTTCTCACTTGCTTTTGAAGTTTGAGATCCCATATTTCAGTGACTTGGTCACTTAGAAAAGAGTCCAATTAAGAAAAAAGACTTCACAAGTCATAGGACTATGCCTGGGGCTTTGTGAAAACGTAACTTGCAAAATAAGATATGGGAGAGAGATTAAAACACATCTACTCCATGTTCTCTCAACTGGAAATGAAACTATTTATCTCAAATACTTTTCAGATGTTTGGTCTTACACAGCACAATCCTTAGCTGATTGAAACTATTAGCTATCAATTTCTAACAATGGCCAACAATTAGGCCATTGCAATATTTTTAATATTTATTTGCTAGTGTTAGGTGACATTGTGACGCCATCTTTTTTGCCATAAATAAATCCATGATTTATTAATGTGTTTTCAGTGTGTAAAACCCTAATCAACCCACTACTTACATACGGTAACAATGTTAACTACTTTGGCTTAGCTTGAAATATTGTAGCCTGGTTTTCTAGTGTATTCCAACTAGTATTGCATTATTGTTTGTTTATTCAAAATTAATGTTTAATTAGTTTTTTTCTGAATGTGTTTTGGAACATTGTGAAGTGGTTGTTTGTTCCTGGCTTCTTATAGAGGGCCGTGTACAACTTCTTCAGTACATCTTTCGCTGTTAGTAATGGTCTGCACATATGAACCAATATACTTGACCTTGCTGTATGTGAAATAGTGGATTCTTATTATATACTGAACAGTTTATTAGGAAAACCATTCAAATCTGAGTAGAACCCCTGTGCCCTCAGAAGTCTGAATTCTTCATGGCATGGATTTAAAAAAGGACTAAAACATTTAGAGCAGCTGCATAGTCATGCTACTAGTCTCTCATTCCAATACATTCCAAAAGGTGCTCTATAGTGTTTAGATCAGGTGACTGGGAGGACCACTGAGGTACACTGAACTTACGGTCATGTTCAGGGAACCAGTTTGTGACTAGATGTATTATCCTGCTTTAAGTGGCCACTGAAGTTCAGGCCATACTATCACCTCAGACTAGGCAGTGTTTTTCCTGTCCTGTTCAGTGAGCCATGTCCAATGTACTTTCAGATTCCTGTTCTTTTTGATCTTGTAGTGCATCTGCCTCAAGGTGTAAGGTGTTGTGCATTCAGAGATGCTTTTCTGATCGTTGTTGTTGTCAACATAGCTTTTCTGTCAGGTTAACAAATGCATTTCCATCCACAGATCTGCCACCCACTAAATGTTTTTTCCTTTGTCACTTCAAATTGTATAAACATTTTGCTAGTCCATCACCACAGTGAGCCAAGTTCGAGATATGGTCGTGCCTTTCAGCATGGTTGGCTCTGTGTAAGGGAGGGGGGCTGGACAGATGGGATCGTCCCCTGGTGCTTATGTATTTGATAGCTATCCCTTTGGTTTCCAGTAGTTAGCCTAGTTACATGCCTTAGTTGATGACGGCTCAGTGGTGTACCAAGATTACAAAGAGATTTGAGCACTTGGTATTACTGAATACAAGTTCTCACCACAACCATACAAAGCCATTCAGATCTAAGACGTGCAAAATTGCTAGGTGACAAGAATTTGGTTTAAAATGGTGCTTATTGACAGATCTAATTTTATTCCAATTTATAATGGATCACTTGGTAAATTATTTTACAATGTCTGTTGTCGGAGGCTTATTGTCACATTATTAGCTTTCTTTAAGATGTTTCATCAGCCACAATTCTTATCCAAATGGTGAAATCCATGAGATTCATGTTGTGTTTTAAGAAATTGTTTTTAAGCGTTCTGTTCCTGGCTTCGACACTGAACAATTGTCAAATCACTGATGGTCTGCTGTTGAAGCTAACCTTGCACCATAACGTGGTTTTTCAGTATGGTGCTGATTTTTTATGATGGATAAGTTTTCAGTAAGACAAGAGGAGAAAATGTGAACCACCGGCAAAAATGAGTGTATAAAGGATTTGATAAAGATTTAAGCTTTGTTCTGTGGTATTTCAATAAAGTCAGCCTATTTGGTGCAGACCAAATACAATTGTTTCAAAAGGCCGATGCAAGCAAATCTATTTCCCAACTTTCTTGACGATATGTCAACGTGAAATCATGGTGGCTAAAAAGACAAACTCTTTAATACCTCAAATGTTCTTGGCCATTTGGTAGACTAGGTTTGCAGGACGGCTTTCGCTTAATCAGCAACCGCATAGTCTGTCTTCAAGAGGAAATTAAGTGTTACACTTTTGTGCAAATGGGAAATCCAAATACTCTTTCTATAAATGAATCCCATAAATCACATGGGCCAGCAGTATCAAAACCAGTGGAGAAAAGTATGGAAGTGATCATATCAGTGCTTTGCATGCTTGCACTGTGAATCCTATCAGGCAAAGTGAGAACCTAAAGCAATTTGTGCTTTCCCAGAAGATGGCGATGCTGTGTTATTTAGGGCATTGTATTTAAAAGACATGCCATTTTATAATTCGAGACACTGAACTATTACTGGAGAGTAATATACAGTTCCCTCCACAATTATTGGCACCCCTGGTAAAGAGGAATACATCAATCCACTTTTGGTGAATTTGCTTAATCTCACACTGACAAAAATAAGAAAAAATAAATCAATTTCACAAGTATTGGCACCCCTGCATTTAATACATTGTTCAACCTCCAATAAAACAGCATGTAGTATTCTCCTATAACATCTTCAAAAATGGCACTCGGTCTTCTCCAATTAGTCTCATAACATTGGAGAACACAGAGAAGGAAATTTTAGACCAGTCCTCTAAAGAATCTCCCAATTCTCTAGTGTCCCAGGTCATCTCCTGAGCTCTCTCCTCTTTAGCACACCCACAGATTTTCTAAGTAGTTTAGATCAGGGAGACTGACATGGCCATGGCAGGGTTTTTGTTGTGTTCAGTAAAACGATTTTATTTTGGATCACTGCGATACTGGTAGATCCAATGACGACCCATTTTTAGTTTCTTGGCAAAGGGAGACAGATTTGGATTAAAATGTCCTGGAATCTCCATGATGCCATATACCCTAACAAGGTTCCCAAGGCCTTCTGAAGAAAACCACACATGCTCCACCAAACTTAACAGCCATCATCAGGTTCTTGCCAGTGTAGTCATCCTTCACCTTTATGTCAAACCCACCTTGAGTTTTCATCTGACCATAGAACACGGTTCTAGTTCATGTCCCAGCAGCGTTTAGCAAACTTCAGGTGATTGTGTTAGTGGTTAGATTACAGGAAAGGCATTGAGGTGGTCTGTATTGGTAGCTGTGGAGGCTTGGTGACATCAATATGCTACTTTTCTTCTATAACTCTCCAAGTGATCCTTGGACTTCTTAATTATTACTCAAACTGTAGCTTTTCGCTCTTGAACTGAGTTGTCTTGAGTTTCCAATGTTGTAGAATGACGAAAATGTGATCTCTGTGTCACTGTTTATCTCTCTAGTAAAAAATAAATGGAAAAATGCTTCGGTTTTTAGAAACAGTTTGTTTCTAAGAATTTCTAGGGCTGCCAATAATTGTGGCACATGTGGTATTGTTAATGGTGTTTTTGAGGGATTTGTTTTGTCAGACTAAATTTGAGCAATCTTGTAAAATAACTGTGGAGGGGACTGTATTAATGTATGCTTTGCTTGGGCAGGTTGATCACTTTTATATTTGATAGAATTCAACTCGGCACATTTCTGGATTTTTACAATGAACCAATATATCATTTAGGAGTGTATATTGTGGTGGAAATATTATACTTAATAAGACAAAATAATCATACCTGGATTTGTTGAGGTTTTAACTAACATACCACGGTAAATTTGAAGGAAAAAATGAAGGTGTTAAGCAAGAACGGGATTTAAAATAACACAATTTGAACAATCAGTTCCATTTATCATTCCCACCTGGCTACATCAATAACATAATTCCTGCACAGAGCAAGGCATCCAATCATACGCAGACCCGTCTGAGATGCTTGATTAATTTTATTTTCTTGCACAGTATATTTATGTACAAAAATGACACAATGATCTGGCTAACCGACACAACCAGGATGACAATGCACTTGCCACATGAGGTCATGGCCTTAAACAGATGCACCATAATTGTATTATCCACTTTAGACTCAATCACCTTGAATAAACAATCTTTTTATGAACTACTACATTCTTTATAAAGCCCTGGCAATTATCACAGAGCCGACGGAAGCCTGCATGTGTAAAGCACTGTAACTCCTGGTAGTTGACACAGTGTTAGGACATGACCTACCTCCCCTCTGCATGGGTGACTTGTGCAGTGTAAGGAGATGTGGAGTGGACGGTCAACGGCCCGCCTAACTTCAGCAGCACGGTCAATACTGGAGGATTCACTATTGCTTTAACTCCAATATTTACGTGCTGCTACAGCCAGGCAGCCAGTCGCAGCGACGATAAGGAGCCACATGCGCAGGCGCGTGCGCACGCACACACACATACGCACACACACGCAAAGGGTCCTTGCTACTGTTTTGCATACTTTTTCTTCCTTCCTTTCCTCTTTTTAATGGGAAGCGAGCCTGTCCTGGTGTTGCTGCCGCAGCACAGCACGGCCTGCACCCTCTTGAAAACTAACAAACCATTCTGTGCTGCTACGGTACCGCCAGGCCCCACGCGCACGCACGCACGCGCAAACGCACCCGCACGCCACCAAAGGGGAAAAAAAGAAGCCCCACTGCCAACCTGAAAGCACAAGACCAAAGAAAGGGCTAGAAACTTGGAACGATTTCATGGTGAAGTTGTGTCAGTGACAAGAATACCGTTTGTTAGGTTATGTACAATACAGGAAAACCTAGGCGCGATAATCTAGAGCAGTGGTTCTCAACTGGTCTCGTCTCGACCCCCATGTGTGTCCTCCGTCATGTCGCATTCAAACCGCTCCGATCTAGTTTACAAGACGTACCATGTAGTAACAGGTTATGCCATTGCCATTCATTCAGGAACTGAAAACAAATGAAGCGGCAAATCTACACCCTTCAAAAGCAGAAGACAGTTGCATTTCTGTACATTTTAGCCTAATATCAGTTCTTTGAGAAGAAGGCAATTAGCCTTTCATGACTATGCAGGAGGACAAGCAGAATGTGTCAGCAAAACGATAAGCATAGGCAAACCCATTAGCTTTTGTAGTAACTACCTGAAAGTATTTTGTGTACTCTTAGATTTATAAGCTATCCTGTGATGCACTGTCTCACAAAAAAATTCTTTATAATCTTTTTAAGTAATAAATAAATGTATTTAGTAAAAAAATACATGTAGTTATCTGTGTTATTTCTTAGATGTTCAGTGTAAAACTCTGAGTGTGTGTATACATATACGTGTGTGTATATATATATATATACACACACACACACACACACACACCTATATATATACACACACACCTATATATACACACATACACATATCTATCTATATCTATCCATCTATCTATCTATCTATATATATATACACACATATATATATACACAC
>JAJAGP010001914.1:0-67500 GCA_025084515.1 Ancistrus triradiatus
ATGATTGAAGAGAAGTATGCAGCTTTAGCTTTAGTGAGGGCATGCTTATACTCTGCCATGCTGTCCCTCCAAGCAATCTTAAACACCTCCAATTTACTATGTCTCCACTTGCGCTCTAAATGCCGTGTTCTTTGCTTTAAGGTACGGGTGTGGTCATTATACCATGGTGCTAGCCTTTTTTCCCTAATACGTTTGACCCAACAGGCTGCTCAGTGGGTGTTTCACTGAGGAGGGCAAACTTGTTGGACACGTGAACAGGTAAAGAGTGGTGCTCTCGTGGACTAGCCTTACGACTACGTCGCCGAACCGTCACCCACTTGCCCTGCTGCGAGGAATCCATCACAGAACACATACTCACAAACACAGGTACAGTTTAGAGACACCAGCTGACCTCATGCTTGTTTTTGGAATGTATGAGCAAACTTGAGTACCCTTAGGAGGCCATGCAAAAATGGGGAGAACATGCAAACTAAACACAGACAGTGTCCAGGCCAGGAATCTAAACAGGACTTTTAGCCTGCCAGTATCCTTATGTGGGCTGAAAGAGTATTACACTGGAACAGCTTGAGCTCAGGTCTTCATTTTGGCTCCAGTTTAATTCAGTTGATCTTTAATGAACCTGAGTAAAAAGTTTGGAGACGTTAAAGCAATCTGAATGTGTACAATAGTTTTACAGCTTTTTATTATCTTAAAATCTGGAAAATATAACTGCATATAAAAAAGTAATTCATGCATAAAAGTATGATTTCTCAGTCATCTGTTATTAACCTGTGAAAAATCTGTAGACATTTTTAGCAGCCTGAAATTCTGCTGTACTTCTTAGCTCTTTTTATTGTCTGAATAAATCTGAAAAATGCATGTAAAATCATTAAAATATATGAATACATTAAAATGTGAATGGTTCACAGGCGGTCATAAATGGGTGATTCTTCAACTGGGGTCTTTTTGTTATCTTAACTTTTGAAAAATAAAAACTTGTAGTAATTTTCTAATTATCTTTTAATTAAGTCAAAATAATGTTGACACATTTTAAATACTTTAAATAAAAATTGGTGGCTAAGCTGTATAAGTATATACAAGCTCAGATTAGCCACCATATATATATATATATATGGGGGGGGTGATTAAATAATAATAATTAATCCATAATTTCTAATTTATTTGTTGGTAAAGACGTGTTACAGTAATGACAGTTTTCACTTTTACAGGAACTAAATATGCTAGGTCAAGGATTTTCTAATGCTAGTCAACAGCTAGTATAAGATGCACTTTAAATATATTATTATTAAATATATCTTTTCAGCTATTTCTTTTTTTAACAAAGTATTTCTGACATAAATTTATATCCTGGAGACATAGAAGACCCCCTTACTGAAGAATTACCCTAGTACAGCTAGTCCCCATTGTATAATGGTCCGATTTACAATATTTCTGCTTCACGATGGGAATCCAATAATACGCATAAATACACATTCAGCAGAAACCATACTCTGAATTTTGACTTTTGATTTTTCCCTTGGGCAAGCGATATGCAGTACGATACTTTGCTGCACTTTCCTGTGCTAAATTAGGAATTCTGCAGTGCGTGGGAGTCACGTGACAGAAGTGATGAGCACTGGGAAATGTAGTGAAGAAAAGCCATGGCAATAATCATTGTGGTTTTGCTTTTCACTTTCAACAGATTATTCAAGAATTTACATTACATATTCAATGATTTATTATAACACAGGCTTTGTGGTAATTATGTTTTAAGCATGTTTAAGGTAGGCGACGCTATAATATATGTACAGCATATATTAATCTCCTTGGTTTATAACAGATTCAACTAACGATGGGTTTCCCATAACGCATCCTTATCCTAAATGGAGGACTACGATGAAGGACGAAACGTGGCAAATCAAACAATAAATACATCTATAAATAAATAAAACCACAAATTAATTAATCAGTTAATTAATGTTTAACATGAATATAAATAAAAAAAAACATCGTTTATTTATTTAGTTATTTGTCACGTTTAGTCCTCCATCGACTACAGTGTAACGATTAAAATAAATGACTGCCGTTTGGATTCAAAAGACTTGTACGTGTGTGAGTGAGGGAATCGAAAATATTCTCATCTACAAAACGGGGACACACCAGAAAAAGTTTAAGAACCTCTGCCCTCATTGAAGAATCCCTTTAAAACAGTACATTAAAACGCGCTTCTCAAGCAATTGTCAACGGACGTGTTGGGACTTTTATTTTGAAGTAAAGGCGGAACTGCTCACGTACCTCGCCAACGCACACAGCTGGCGTTTAGCAGAGCCAAGATGAAGGCCTGAGCCGAAGCTTTTGTTTTTCCTTTAATTTTAATAAACAATGTAATATTCAGAGTCGCGGGTTTGTCAACTAACGCGGGATTAAGGCAACGCTTCTCCGATATAGCCGGGTGATAGATTTGATGCAGGATCCGGTTGTGTGGCAGCAGCAGCAGCAGCAGCAGCAGCAGCAGCAATAATAATAATAATAATAATAATAATAATAATAATAATAATTGCATAGAGCTGCGCGATTTTTTTTGTGTAATTTAGTTGAATATAAAACTCGTGACGGATTTATAGAGTGAATATTTATGACTTAATACTTCTAGAATTCCTGAACTTTACACCGTTGCTTATTTGTTAATAATAGGTGTGCCTAGTGTTTGTTTACACTGTTGCCACGTCGTGTTTAAACCGGTTTAATCTTCATACCTCCTGTATATTTAAGTTAAACTTCAGTTCTGATCTTAGTGCAAAGAGTGTTTTTGTAGTTGAACCACCTTTAGCGCTAAAATGGACGACTTCAGCTCGATAAGCCTGCTGTCTCTGGCCATGTTAGTGGGTTGTTATGTGGCAGGAACAATTCCTCTGGCTGTTAATTTCTCTGAGGTGAGTCAAACTTGATTATATCAAACCGTCTTTGTTTGCCAGGTGAAGTGGCAGCTTGGTGGGATTTGAACCCTGGACCTTCTGGTCCATAGTCCAGTACCTTAACCACTACGCTACCACAGACTTTTGAAAGATGTTAACCAAAAATGTTTAATGAGAAGAGTGGTTGTATATATGAGAGACTTAAAATTGCTAAATATGAAGCTTGTAATGGTCTTAACAATAACTTGCTGCTCAGAAAATGAGCAAGAAGTAAGAAAATGCACTCCTGATGCTTGTGCCATTATATTTGCTGGTGTGAACTGTTGGAGGGGGAAAGCTTGAGACAGGAAAATTCACTTACGTAGACTTATTGCATACACACATCAAGAAAAGAACATGCCTGGGTGTTCAAAGTCTTCCAAAAATATCTCCCATCATGTATGTTTCCTAACAGGTTAGTTGTTTGCATGTACTCAGTGCTCTGGTTTCCTCCCACAGTCCAAAGACATGCATTAGGTTAATTCTTTACACTAAATTGGCCCCACTTGAGGATGTATGACTAGTTTCGAAGTAACCTTATGTATCAAGGTAACCTCGTGTCTGTCGTAGCCATCGATACTAAAAGTGATGTTAATTAAATAAACCAAGCAAACTCTCAACCGCCTGAATGGACATCGTGTGTTTCACGATGTAATTGGTGACATTTGTCTTGCCGTCTGTTGCTTTTCTAGTTGTAAGGCACTTTTTTGAGGAATGATTCCGCTAAGGTTTGCTGAGTGGGTTTTTGTGCTGGTACTTTGACAGGTTTAAGCCTGTTGTGGTGGCCTAGTGGTTAAGGTACTGGACTATGGACCAGAAGGTCCAGGGTTCAAATCCCACCTCTGCCAAGCTGCCACTGTTGGGTCCTTGAGCAAGGCCCTTAACCCACAATTGCTTGGATTGTAAGACTGTATAAATTGTAAGTCACTCTGGATAAGGGCGTCTGCTAAATGCTGTAAATGTAAATGTTGTGGACAGCTGACTCCCAGATTGGTCTCAATCTTCATATTTTGCATGGTCGTTACTTTGCAGAAGGTGAAATTAGTCAGTTGTTGAGCTATTTTTCATAACAACCGATTTCCAATGTAGTTTGCAGACTTCACCTCCAGGCGAGTGACAATTCAATCTAACGACGTAGTGTGCGAGGCTGTTGGTGTCTGTATTTTGTCTCCTGGTGCAGTTTGTTCACTCATTTTTAGCTTCAGCCATGTGCTTTTATGTAGCTTGATTTGTGGCTGTTAGCTCAGATACTGTAGAGAGTCTAATGCTTAATGTGAGCAAAGCTTATCGTGATTTGATGTCCTAAAACGATGACCTAAGAACACGAAACTTCTCTTAATTACTACTAGTCAGAAGTACTGCTGAAATGGACCTGTGGGTCCAAAGGGAAAGTAATAATGTTTACATTAAGCTTTTTCTTCTTTCCATTGAAACCTATAGTAAAACCCTTGTAGTAAAAATGATTACTTTCAGTTTGGACCACATTTTAGTCATTTCAGCAATAGAATACTTACGATCAGTAGTAACTGAGAGAAGTTTGGTGTTCCTAGGTCACTACATTAAGCTATGTTAAGCTTTTTACTTATAACATGTTGAAATGGGAAGAAAAAATTAACATAAAAATATTACTATATTAACATAAAAATATTACTATATTAAAAGACCTGGTTTATATTTAAACATTGTTTTCACCATTTTGGAATTGAAACTTGGAATCGATTAGCTGAATCAGAACTAATAGAATGTAATCAATACCCAACCCTATTTATTCATGAACGTTTCCAAAAAAATGCTTCACCTCAAAATGTTTCAAAAGTCCAACTATGAGAATCTACTGTTCACTTGAAGTGTAATATATCTCAGAGCTTAACTGGTGCTGTAGTAACGAGATAATCAATGTAATAAGATGTCCGTTCTCTGCATTATTGAAGTGCTTTTTAAATTTGTGTATATACTATAAATATAACAATAAATACAGTATGTAAATATAACTCAGCCTAATGTCTGCAGGCGGTGAGTCTGTTCTATAATATTGACATGTTTACATTTTAGTAATTTAGCAGACGCTTCAATCCAGATGCCCTTACAACCGATGTTAAAGTCTTCTGTCTATGTAATTGTGGGATAAGGGCCTTGCCTTGCTTAAGGGCCTGAACCCTGGATATTCTGGTCCATAGTTCAGTACCTTAATCACTGTACCAACACAGTCCCTAAGTTCTCATGAACACGTCAACTCATTATTCAACTTTCTAGGGTTATCTAAACAAAATGCTAAGATAGGAAGTTTAATTCGTAAAAATGCGATTTACAGAGAAAAAAAGGTCTGCATTAAACATAAAATATTGTCTGGTATTCATCTGACCCAAAATTATACACTAACACACCAATAATTATACTTTTCGCCATCCATGTTGAAAAGTGATGTCATAGAGTGCTGCGTTTTGTTATTGTTAGACAAACAGGCTTTATTATCATTACACACATGGACTGGTGTGTGGTACAACAAAGTTTTTCTTTTCCCTGTTGACCAAGTTGGGGTTAAAATGCAGGGTTATCTAGCAGCACCAGCATGGTTTGAATCCCCAGCCTTTCAGTCTGTAGCCCAGAGCCTTAAGCACTGTGCTGTCAATGCCCATTATTGTAGGTCATGCGCTGAAGGGGTGACGTGTCAGTCACTGGAGAGCAGGTTAGATGACAAGGTAACAAAGTAACAGGAAATGCACAGTATGCGAATTCCTTGCCTGATTTTTATCCCGCTTCCAAATAAAAAGTGTTTTGAGTTTCTCGCACCATGAGGGAGGACACCAGCTACGCCATTCTTACCACATCATATATAACAGCTTTTGAGCGTGCCAAACCGGGTCAGAGTTCAGTTTGATTGAACTTTGAGTGAAGCAGCAAGAGCCAAATCTGCTCTCTCCGTGGGTAAACAATGGCATCTCCAGCACAAAGCGCCTTTTGTTGCTTGTCATTCCGGAGCGGCTCCAAACCAAGATGCTTCGCCATACTTCACAACTGGGATTTGCTTAATGTGCTGTGCTGTTTTAAGCACATCACTAAGCGTTTGCTTTATTTTCCCATGTTAAACAACCCAGAGCAGTGGCTATTGTTCGAGTTGTCTTGAACAGAACATGACGAGCGATTTACATTTACAGCATTTAGCAGATGCCCTTATCCAGAGCAACTTACAATTGATACAGTCTTACAATCCAAGCAATTGTGGGTTAAGGGCCTTGCTCAAGGACCCAACAGTGGCAGCTTGGCAGAGGTGGGATTTGAACCCTGGATCTTTTGTCCATTACCTTAACCACTAGGTCCAGTCCAGTAGTCCCGTACCTTAACCACTAGGCTACCACAGCTGACATCGACTACCACAATTTAAGCAGTTTCTAGGGATTTGTCACCAAACTGAGAATTTCAACTTCGATACGATGCTTTGAATACTATTGCAATTCAATACCATTTTCAATATCAAAGTAAGACACTGTGCTTATTTCACTTTTGAAGCTTTTTTTATTTTTTTCAGATACACATATCCAAATCTACTGTTTTTACTTTATATTATAACCCTAATTACTGTTGTTAATCCATTAACATTCTTTGCATTATTTTAGACTACATCGTATTGTATTTATATTCTACTAATAATAGGTTTTAATGATCACCTCTCACTGTTATTAAAAACATAGAAAGCGTACCAACTGCCAGTGTCTCACTCTTTGATTTGCTAATTTTGTTACGTTTTTCACAATGGCAGCCAATCGTAAGGACTTGCGGATGCGCTACTTCGATGTTTTTTTCAGTATTTCTAAGTGAATGAGCGGAGTTCTGATTTGGTGCTGAAATAATGGGGATGTACACAGAAAAAGCCATTTCCACCCTTCTTCCAACTATAAAGGGACGTTTCTACACGTATTAACCAAGTAACATAATTGTAGTTTTTGTAATTTCTTATGATGATGATACTCTGATACACGCGCCTATCGAGATTCATAGTAACTGGAGTCAGAGATTTTTTGTACTCCATGTAGATTAAAAAAACAAAAATTGAATATGAAAACAACCCATTAAAATCAGTGGAAATGTAGGTTAATGTGTTTTTTACCATGAAAAACGCAGATGCCTTGTATTTGTTTACAGCCCAGCTTTGCCTGGACCGATATGTCGGACGCATTGACATATCACAGCAATGGGCCGAAGTGGCCGGCTTGTTTGTGTTCTTTGGTTTTCTGTCCTTATCCGTATAAGGGATCTGTATTATTATGTCACAGAGGTGCAACAGTGGCCAGAGTCCAGCACAGTTTGATTTCGTTGCACAGACTAAACATGATATTTAACGATCGGCCTGAAATGTGCATGTTTAAACAAGAAAGTAAGTGATCTGTGCAGGACTCTGACGTCTATTGTGTGTGCATGGTGAGTGCGTGCGATAGAATGGCCAGCGTGTGTTAAGCTGTCAGTTCAGTGTACATTGCATTTAATCATAGATAAAACATGACCAAAGGCTGAGCAAACTCTTATCAACTTGTATTAAACAAGACTTTCTAGGCTTCCCTGAACTAAAAGGTTGTGCTGGTTAGCGGAGTAACAATACACTCCGGTCATGATTAGATTCACAATGCTTGGTTCATGATTTGATATTCTCACGATATTTTAAAATAAAATTGCTTGAAGATAAAATAACAGAATATGATGTCATGATTTCGTTAGGCTAGATCATTTGAAACTAACTGACAACAGCGACTACAAATCTAGCTCAACAAAAGAGCAGAACTAAAAGAGCAGCAGATCTAGTAGAGCTTTATACAAACTGGGTTCAGATGCACATCAATAAAATGTAAACAGCTTCAAAATGTAAATATCATCATGTTTTAGGCATCCGCCAATAATAGGGTTGGGTATCATTTGCATTTATCTGTTCTGATTCAGATTCTCCATATCTATTCCAGTTCTTATAAAGTTTAAGAACCAAATTAGATCCGAGGTGGTCGAGAACTGAGGTAGCACTGTATATTTATCCATAATTGATATTATATTAGATGGCATAATAAACTGAATTCACTTCATATGGTTTATCTACGATATGTCATGTGTTGTTACATTCCTTGTACCTATAGTAGAATTGCGTACATATTAAGGCAGGATATGATTTTGTGTTTATTTTATTTCTCCTGTTCTCCTTCCCTTAGGAAAAGCTAAAGGTGGTGACAGTGCTTGGGGCCGGGCTGCTATGTGGTACTGCACTGGCTGTAATCATTCCTGAGGGTGTGCATGCTCTCTATGAAGAGGTGCTGGAGGGTGAGGCTGTCACTTATTTTTTTTTCTCTTTTCTAATATATAAATATTATATACAGTACTGTGCATAAGTGTTAGGCCACCATTAGGTTTGTTGTTTTAGCAATGCTATAATGACCATACTCATTGATTGGACTGAAAAAATTCAAACTTGGATTCATCGTTCCTTTATACTTTTTTCCACTGATCTTCATTCCAATCTTTGTGAGCTTTAGCAAATTTTAGCTTGTTCTCCTTTCCAAAAAAAAGTGGTTTCTTGGCTGTTATCCTTTCAAATAATGACCACTCCTGATCAAGCATCTTCGGACTGTAGAAGAGACAACTTGACTGATGCTGCCATTGCTCAAGTGGAAGGGGAGATCACACTAAATCCTTGTCACAGTTTCTGTTTTCCTCTTATTGCAGCTGGGCATCACCATGCTCATGGGCAGACTGAGAATGCTGCACCAGAACAGAAAGTAGCAGAAGGTGCGGTAGGACCAAGTCACGAACACGCCCACGGCCACGAGCAGCTCCACGCCTTCATAGGCATCTCTCTGGTGATGGGTTTTGTCTTCATGCTGCTTGTAGACCAGATTGGCAGCTCTCACATGCACAGCAGTGAAGGTTAGTGCTCCAATGTGCAAAACTCTGAAACCTCACCAGTTGAAGTAACTGATTTAACAAAGCTAATTTGACTTTGTTCCCCAGATCCTGAAGCAGGGAGGACCGCAAGCTCCAAAATCACCACTACGCTCGGTTTGGTCGTCCATGCAGCAGGTACGTTTTATATGGACTCCTAGCAGCTTGATAGGTTCAGATGCTGTACTCTTTCTGACCTGATCTGTTTCTCTCTGCAGCTGATGGGGTTGCTCTTGGGGCTGCCGCTTCTACCTCTCAGACTAGTGTCCAGCTCATTGTGTTTGTGGCCATCATGCTTCATAAGGTACCAACCACTGGACACTTCTGTGGAGTTTAACAAATACTCTCATTCCGATCAGTTGTAGAGATGCAATCCCTAGAGAAAGTCAGCATTCCCATTTAAAATGCTGCACTCACAGGCTGAAATCTAAAGCCATTAAAAACATCCAGCTTTAGGGACAAACGTTTTTCCTGAAATGGTCAAACCCTTCAGTCATGACCAACTGCTCAGTCCCCATTGAAGAAAAACCTCAACAACATAATGTTGCCACCACCATGCTTCACGGGTGTGAAGACTGTATTTTGGGTGGTTGATTCACTCATGGTCTCCTCAGACATTAATACCCTTTTTGCCTCATGGCATCAGAAGTGCAACCGAGACTCGGAAAAGGGTGTTTCACATTTAGAAGAAGCTTCTTTCTGCCACACAGCCGTACAGGTAAGCTCTGTGTAAAAGACCGACCAACCTCAATCAAAAAGTCTTGCAAGTACACATGCACCCCGATTTGTATTAGGGTTAAGTTGCCAAGAAGCCCATCCATCGCAAGCTGAATTAATCACAAACTGAGGAGAGTAATATATACAGATACTCCCCGAATTTACGATGAGAATATGCTCCGACAAATCCGTCATAATTTGAATTTATCTTAAACTGAGGAGTTTAATATTTACTGTGTATAACCACAGCCTTCCTTAAGCACATTTAAAACAGGAACACGAACGGCTTTTCCTCACTACATTTTCCCAGCGTTCATCACTCCCACCACGTGACTCCCAAAGTCACACACTGCTGACTTCCTCATCTGAATCCAGGAGAGTATTGTACTGCGTATCACTTGCCCGGGAAAATTCTAATTTCAGTGTATAGTTTCTGCTGAATGTGTATTTATGTTTATTGTCAAGATTCCCTAAATTTCGTAAGTCAGGCCATAGTAAGACGGGGAGTACCTGTACTGGTTATTATAGCCTAACCTTCAACATGCTTAAAACACTTACATTAACCAAAATCTTTAACACACAGCTTATTTTATAATAAAGTGTTGAATATGTTAGATCATTTATCGAATGCTGTATTGAAAATGCTAAACAAAAACACAATGGTTAGTCCATTGGCGAACTGAGGGCTGACTGCTGCCTGGATGCCCAGCTGTGGAAGAATATCGTGCTGCTTATCACTTGCCGGGGTGTAATAATATAGTTTCTGCTGAATGTGTGTCTATGTATATTATCGGATTCCAATTGTACAAGGAACCATTGTATTCCCCTATACTTACCACTGGCCTCTTGGTAGCTGTCTTAATCAGTATCCCCCTCCCATCCGACCCAATTTATGTAAGGTGTTAGTGATGTCATACACTTTCCACGTCTTAAAATGCTCTGAATGATACTCTTGGGGATAGTTAAAGCCTCTGAGATCTTTCTGTATCCTTTTCCTGACTTGTGCCTTTGCATAACTTGGAAACAAAATGACTGGAGTCATTTTGAAACCACCCATCCAACCATGGGGGATTTCTTTTTGTTAGTGTAAGCCTAATTTGACTAGTTTAGGAGTCTTGTTTCTTTTTTTTTTTCTTTTTTTTCCCTGAAGTAATCAAAACCACTACAGTTAATGTTAGATTGGGAAATGTTAGCCTGGTGATGATCTGGTAGGTGATTTGTTGTAACTGATCTTAAATTTAAAGTTCTTACACAAAATGGTTTAATCCACTATAAAAAAAAACGGATCAATTATTAAAAGTTTAATGTTATTTTCACTTTGATGTTGAGGGTTATAATGTGTGAATTTCGCTTGAAAGTGATATCATTTATTTTAATATGCAGGATGTATTGTGCTTTTCAGGCTCCTGCTGCTTTCGGCTTGGTTTCGTTTCTCATGCACGCAGGCCTAGAGAGGAACCGAATCAGGAAACACCTTCTGGTCTTTGCCTTGGCTGCTCCTGTTCTGGCTATGGTTACCTTCCTCGGTCTCAGCCAGGTATGACACCTTAAAGTGAAGTACTTCTGAAGCTTTCACCCTGTAATTGGAGATTTTTGGAACTACATTTTTGGACTGTGGTGGTGCAGCAATTGGACTGCTGACCAAAAGGCCCAGGGTTCAAGTCCCAGCACTGCCAAGCTGCCAATGTTTATCATGTTAATCACAAATACTTGCATTTTTGCTTGCTTTGCTTGCTCTTTTTTGACACTATAAAGATAATTACCAGAACAATACCTATTTCATGAAATTATTGATGTCATTAGGTGTGATTGTGTGCGGCAGGCATGTTGTTAAACCATGCAGTTGTCTTTGTAGCTAACTGAAAATAAGAAGCAATGCAAATGACTTGGAGACAAAATGACTGGAGTGAAGCATCCAACCATGGGGGATTTCTTTTTGATACTGAACTAATTTCCCTGAACTAATCAAACCTCTACAGTTAATGTTAGATTGGGGATGGTTAGCCTGGATGATGATCTGAAAGGTGATTTGTTGTACCTGATTTTAAATTTAATTTTACTTTGATGTTGAGAGTTAGAATTTGTAAATTATACACACATACAGTACATGTACACACACACTGCCTGGCCAAAAAAAGCTCACACACTCTAATATTTTGTTGACCACCTTTTGCTTTGATTATGGCATGCATCTGCTGTGGCATTGTTTCCACAAGCTTCTGCAATGTCACAACATTTATTTCTGACCAGAGTTGCATTAATTTCTCCCCAAGATCTTGTATTGATGATGGGAGATTTTGACCACTGCGTCTTCTCCAGCACATCCCAAAGGTTCTCAATGGGGATCAGGTCTGGACTCTGTGGTGGCCAATCCATGTGTGAAAATGATGCTCATGCTCCCTGAACCACTCTTTCACACTTTGTGCTCAATAACTCCTGTCATGGTCGTCTTGGAATGTGCCCGTGCCATCAGGGCAGAAAAAAATCCATTGATGGAATAATCTGAACCTAGCATGATGAATCTGATTCTTACCCTGATGCACCCATCAGTCTGGAACAGGGTAAATCTGGACTCATCAGACCACATGACTTTCTTCCATTGCTCCAGAGTCCAATCTTTATGCTCCCTAGATAATTGAAGCTGTTTTTTTTTCCAGTTAGCCTCACTGACAAGTGGTTTTCTTAAGGCTACACAGCTGTTAAGTCCCAATCCCTTGAGTTCCCTTCGCATTGTGCGTGTGGACATGCTCTTACTTTCACTATTAAACATATCCCTGAGTTCTACTGTTGTTTTTCTATGATTTGATTTCACCAGACGTTTAAGTGATCGCCGATCACAATCATTCAAGGTTTTTATTTGACCACATTCCTTTCTCGAAGATGATGTTTCCCCACTGTCCTTCCACTTTTTAATAATGCCTTGGACACTTTTTCACTCGATTTTAGTAGTTTCAGCAATCTCCTTAGATGTTTTCTCTGCTTGATGCCTGCCAATAATTTGACCTTTCTGAAACAAATGAACATCTTTTCCACGACCACAGGATGTGTCTTTCAACATGGTTGTTTAACATTGATATGAGAAGCTACTCACTGCATCAGTTAGGGATAAATAACTTGTTTCCAGCTGAAACATAATCTCTAATGCAGTAATTATCAGATGGGTGGCTCTTAACTGTTAACTATTTGCTTAGTTAAATCCAGGTGGTGACCTTTTTTTGGCCAGGCAGCGCGTGTGTGTGTGTGTGTGTGTGTGTGTGTGTGTGTGTGTGTGTGTGTGTGTGTGTGTGTGTGTGTGTATATTATACACACATTTGCATTGTTTCTTATCTTCAGTTAGCTACAAAGGCATTTTCTAAAACATTCTCTTTAGTGCTGTTAAAGTTAACCTGTTAATATTTTGACACCAAACATTTTTCAAGCTGCTATTTTTCATTTTTGATGCTGGATTCTGCTAAAGGTTGTAGTGATGGGTTGTATTGAAATTGCCCCTTATTCACTATCTCATGATCTACATACAACATAGTGAATATATATTAAACAGAATTGGTGAGTGTGGTAAACACTTATACGCTTTGCTTATTATTGTGCAAAAACTGAAGCCGAAACGTAAACATACCAAAAAGATAAAATTATTAAATCATTTACAAGTAATAAATGCGTTCTGTTACAGCTTGTGTGTCGACTAAGGCTCTCTAGTGCTTTTTAATCAAACTTTCTATAGGGTGAAACGGGCAAGCAAAAATTGTGAATAACAAGTCATCAAATCAATAAGAACAATTTAGTCCTAATTAAATCATTTAATCATCCGATTAAAATTGAATAATCTAACTAACTATGCTAGATTTCTTTAACAAGTGCTAAATGGTAACCTGCATTGAAATCAATTGGGGTGGGTCGTCACGATACGATTATATCACGATACATTGCGATACGATGCATATTGCAATATGGTTCACTGAAAATATGAACACAGCTGAAATTACAAGTTACAATGTATAATCTGAGTCGTCTTAATACATCGCTGACAATTCAACGGACAAATCGAGTTAAAAAGCTGCACTGCGACATCTACAGGAGATTGCAGTTTGCACCTCACTTAATATATTTTTTCTTGCTTCAAAAAGTTTCTGTTTTGAGCTCCAAACAGATGTAGTGTATCATGAAAATAAATATTGCGATATATTGCTGTATCGAGCCCTATAATCAATATTTCTCATACCTAGTGTTGTTTAACTGTATTTAAGCCTTACCTCTTTCTGTCTCCATTCAGAGCAGCAAAGAGGCACTGTCTGATGTTAACGCCACGGGCGTGGCTATGCTCTTCTCAGCTGGCACCTTTCTCTACGTGGCCACGGTGCACGTCCTGCCCGAGGTGGGGGGCATGGGTGGGCACAGCCACTCAGCCGGAGGAGGTGGCGGGAAAGGACTGAGCAAGGTGGAGGTGCTAGCACTGGTGCTGGGCTGTCTGATCCCTCTGGTGCTCTCGGTCGGACATCAGCACTAGAACTGTTACTATGCTGACTGGAAACCGAGAGCAGTGACTCGCTGTTGGAATTGGAGATCGGAAGGGATTTGAACAGACGCATCTGTTGCATTAGATGTGCGGACGGAAACGCGAGAAGGTGGGGGCGACGGTGCGATCACATGATCATATCCCCACCTATTTAACTCCACCTTTCTGCACAGTACTGTGCTGCCGGACATTAACCATGCACATGGCCTCATTGTTTTTTGTTTTTGTCAGTGGTTCAGTCATCAGAGTGCATTCTAGTACCGATTCTTCAGTTTAGTCTAACGTGAAACTAAAGCAATGTTTTTAAATAAGGGAAAGACACAGTAACTATACAGAGTTATGAGTCACATGATGGATATCTTTAATGTTGTTTGGTTTTTTTTCTGCAGTATAAATTCAGTTGAAGAACTGAAGAAGTGTGATGCATAGTGTTAGTCACCCGAGCTTCTGGTAAGACTGTATCAGAACCGTATGACCCTAGCTGCAGCTACGTTATTTTATTCCCAACATGCAGCTTGTGGTTGATAGTATTTCTGTAATTATGAATTTTATATGTACCACATTAGTCAAACCACCCACCAGCTAAATTTAACTGATCATCTCAAGCCTGAACCGATTAGCCAAAACATTAAAACCACCTGGTCTGTAACGATGTTTGGGTAGGTGTTCTGCATGAAATTATGTCCAAATGGACGCCTGGTCCAAGGCTTTCTCAGCAGAACATTACTCAGAGCATCACACTCCCTCCCTCGGCTCATTTTCTTTCTGGAATACATCCTGGGGCCATCACTTCCCCAGCTAGATGCTGTACCATCCATGTGACGGAAGAAAACAGACCTCATCTGACCAGACCACCTTTTCTCACTGATCCAAGGTCCAGTTTTGACACTCGTGTGCCCATTGTAGGCACTTCGATATCTGACAGGGGTTTTCATGGTGACCAGTCTGGGGCTAAGGGCGTACTCGCACTATTCCCGCTTGCCTTGTGTCATGCTAGAGTGCGATCGCGCCCCCTTCCCACTCCCCCACTGGCTTGCCCTCACATTGATCTGGGCCCGAGCAGGGCCATCATGATTCTAGTTTTTATGGAGAGAAGTCATGCTTGCACAGCTTCATGGTTGTACTGATTTTGTGGCTTTTATGTCCAACTGAACCATATCCGCTTCTAGTCAAGCGAACCGTGTGTTGGGGTAAATGTGCCCCGGTGCAGTACAGATCACCTGGTGTGAGCACACCCTGGGCAGCCCCATAGTCATTAGGGGGCGCTAACACGTTCCTTGAGTAACCAGGGTTAAACATCTGACCAAACGGAAGAGGACATGTTGCTCTTGTTCATTGATGAGCCCTGGGTGCCAACACCCTGTCACCAGTTTGTGGTTTGTCCCACTTTGGTCCACTGTATGTACTCAACAAACTTTGTTGTTTAGGAGATGCTCCAATCCAGTCATCTGGCCATAATGGTTTGTCATTTGGTTTTGTGATTTGTTTGTAAACACATCAACTATGAGAACCTACTGTCTTAATACAGGGTGTCTATAAAGTCCCACTTTAACATTGTTAATATGTATAAAACCTGGGCTACTTGTGCTTCATGTAAATCTGAAAACAGCCTCGCATGCATGTTGGTTGATGAGTGATGCATTTATGAAAGTGGGACCTGCTTTATATACACCCTATACATCTCAGAGCTTAACGTGCTGTTGTAACCGGATAATCACCATTGTTATTTAGTTTTAATGTTTTGGCTGATCGGTGTAGTTCTCTTTGGAGAATGGTAGATTTAACCCACCAAACAAGTCTGCTTATTTTTATCTGAATTGTGTCCTTTCGATCTCTTACTGCCAAAAACATTTTTATATTTAGCGTTTGATTTGAAATGCTGTATCGGGTTAAAACTGAAATGATTTGTCTTTTATACTCATGAGGGACCATAGGTCGAGTCGAGATGTTAAGTAGAGTAAACTAGATTGTTGGGGTATGGTCATTTTAAAAATCATTTCCAATCTGAGGAAGCTAGTTAACAGAAGGACTCACTCAAGCTTTTTTCTTTCTGTGCTCATCGTGTGCCATTTACACACCGGTTTAACCGCTATCCGAAGCGTCTCTGAGCTCTGTCGGTGCGGGCAGGGAGGGATATTTGTTTTCACTGTAATTACTGTGGTACTTGTCCAAAGCAGAGCATATATGTATATAGTGCATTCTGTACAAACCACAATCCAATGATCTTACTCAAAAACCTGGCTTCACTTTTAGACATCCTGTACTAAGATTGTACTTTTAGTACAGTCCTGAATACCAGCTGAAACGAGGACTAGGAAGTGGGTTTGATTCAGTTACTGGGTCGGGAATGTAATAAAATTTTACATGAGTCACAGTAAGGCTATGTTTATCTGAGTGAATTATTTTCTCTCCAACGCAATGAAGCTGCCTGTTCCAGTTCCAAGGTTGCTGCACACTAGGTTGATAAATCAGTGTGTGGTGTATTGTGTCTCCTGTGTAACCCTGACAGTCAGTTGTTTTACTCTCACTAAAATAATGAGCTCTATAAATAGCAGTAGTCATACAGTAAATTATTAATCCCTTTGCTCAGGAAGTGTAGGGGATTTCAGGAAGAGATCGATGAGAGCCCTTGTAATAGCACGTGGAAGATCCTGGGACTGAATCCACCAAAATGTCTTAAGAAAATCTTAGTTTTTTAACGAAACTTGATTCTTACAGAAAATAAAACATTTCCTTAAATCTGTTCTTAAGAACAAGTGGTATTCTTCAATGTTGTTCTTAAATGTTTCCTTAATCTTACAATAGCCTCACACTTGTCTTAGGCTGTAAGAGTTGACAAGGTAAACGTCTAAATTGACTAAACTTGAAACAGTTTAGTTATTGGGAATATACTCTCCAGACACAATATACCTCCACGGATTCTGATGAGAATTTCCGTTAGGCTGGGATTTTTGCCACTGTTTCTAGACCCGTATGATCGTGTGCGTGGACACACCTGCAAATTCATCTACTTCCTTCTGACTATGGCCTTTGGCACACCCAAATGCAATCACTCCCTTCTGGTCCATGGTGCAGTACCTTAACCGCTAGGCTACCACATTCCCCAAATATTTACATTTAGTCAAGATTATCTTATCCAGAGCATCTTACAACTCATACAATTTTATAATCCAAACAATAGTGCTACCTGGTAAAGGTGGGATTTGAACCCTGGACCTTCCAGGCCACAGCCTTATCTAACCCAGTCCGGATGTAACCAGGGCATGCATATAACACATTTTTTTTATTTTCAGTTCAGTCATGACCGATTGCCTAGTCCCCATAGCATAATATTGCCACCACCATGCTTCATAGTAGGTATGGGGTTGCCATTGTTGTCACTTGCACATTTTCATCCATAAAGACAGGTAGTCTTTCAAAGTTGGTCTCTTGGTAGCTTCCCTGATCAATACCTTGTTTTTTGTCGATCCAGCTCCCAGCAGTGTTTTGCCTAATAACAATTTCCCTGGCTACTTAATTTGTAAACCAAAAAGTTTCCACGGTGTATTTCCACATGCCATTTTCCAAAACTTGGAAACTTTTGAGAAGTCATGGAATTTCTCCAGGGTTGATCTGATAGTGTCAGCACAAGCCATCCATTACAGCCTTGTTTTGCACTGTGGAGTAAATTAATCAACAAATGGCTCACTGAAGAGCTTTGATCCTTCACTATCTGTGTGAACCACCTAGGAGCCACGTTTGATGTCACACAGTACAAATTCATCCATATGTCTTTATCTGCTGCATCACTCAAGAATGACTGAGTGACATGCAAATGCAACAAGCCCAGAAAGCAGATGAATGCCTGGGGAAAGTGGATCTGATGCTCTTATGCAGAAATGTGAGTCTTGGCTTGGCAGTGATTAAATCGAGGCGGTAACCTGTGAAACAGATTCTCATGTAACGCAATTATTGATCCTGCTGCATATTTCGAAAGTCTGGTATAAATCCACCTCTCCATATCCCACCATCTCTCTCACTATCTCATTGCATGTCGACTCGCATCATTCTGCCTGGCTGAGTTATTGGAAGTTGCCCTGATTGGCTTTGTGAGTATGGGTGTGGGTTCTTGCTAACCTCCTCCACCCCTCTTTGTAAAAGCCTGCCTTGTTTTCCAAGCACGAGCTCTTTTTATTTTCCCCGTGGAACTCCATGGAGCAGGCTGACTCTGACATCCTGGACATTAGCACTAAGGTGCAGCTGTATGGCGTGCTGTGGAAACGATCCTTTGGAAGACCCTCGGCCAAATGGTCTCGAAGGTACTGTGGTGAGGTTCCAGCAGTATATGGCATTTTATAGGGTTTTAAAATCTATATTGTGGTTTTATATGCATTTGAACTGAATGAGTTTGAATCTTATTTGCCACTTTGGATGTGATGAGTCATGCAGTAGGAGTCCAGGTGATTGCTTATAGTTTCAGATTAAAATCTATATTTAGCTATGCAGCTTGTAGGAGACAGCAATGTACTGCAGCCATCATATTTGATGGATAGGATACAAAGTTTCTCCAGAATATAAACTTATATACTGTGTCTATAGAAAATCATCAAACCCCTCTGATATACAGTGGTGCTTGAAAGTTTGTGAACCCTTTAGAATTCTATATTTCTGCTTAAGTATGACCTAAAACATCATCAGATTTTCACACAAGTCCTAAAAGTAGATAAAGAGAATCCAGTTAAACAAATGAGACAAAAATATTGTTCTTGGTCATTTATTTATTGAGGAAAATGATCCAATATTGCGTATTAGTGAGTGGCAAAAGTATGTGAACCTCTAGGATTAGCAGTTAATTTGAAGGGGAAGTTAGTCAGATGTTTTCAATCAGGGGAATGACAATCAGGTGTGAGTGGGTGCCATGTTTTATTTAAAGAACAGGAATCTATCAAAGTCTACTCTTCACAACACATGTTTGTGGAAGTGTACCATGGTACGAACAAAGGAGATTTCTGAGGAGCTCAGAAAAAAAGTTGTTGATGCTCATCAGGCTAGAAAAGGTTGCAAAACCATCTTTAAAGAGTTTGGACTCCACCAATCCACAGTCAGACAGATTGTGTACAAATGGAGGAAATTCAAGACCATTGTTACCCTCCCCAGGAGTGATCGACCATCAAAGATCACTCCAAGAGCAAGGCGTGAAATAGCTGGTGAGGTCACAAAGGACCCCAGGGTAACTTCTAAGCAACTGAAGGCCTCTCTCACATTGGCTAATGTTAATGTTCATGAGTCCACCATCAGAGGAACACTGAACAACAATGGTGTGCATGGCAGGGTTGAAAGAAGAAAGCCACTGCTCTTCAAAAAGAGCATTGCTGCTCGTCTGCAGTTTGCTAAAGATCACGTGGACAAGCCAGAAGGCTATTGGAAGAATGTTTTGTGGACAGATGAGACCAAAATAGACCTTTTTGGTTTATAGAAAAGCGTTTTGTTTGGAGATAGGAAAACACTGCATTCCACCATAAGAACCTTATCCCATCTGTGAAAGATTTTGCTGGTAGTATCATGGTTTGGGCCTATTTTGCTGCATCTGGACCAGGACGGCTTGCCATCATTGATGGAACAATGAATTCTGAATTATATCAGAGAATTCTAAAGGAAAATGTCAGGACATCTGTCCATGAACTGAATCTCAAGAGAAGGTGGGTCATGCAGCAAGACAACGACCATAAGCACACAAGTCATTTTACCAAAGAATGGTTAAAGAAGAATAAAGTTAATGTTTTGGAATGGCCAAGTCAAAGTCCTGACCTTAATCCAATAGAAATGTTGTGGAAGGACCTGAAGCAAGCAGATAATGTGAGGAAACCCACCAACATCCCAGAGCTGAAGCTGTTCTGTACGGAGGAATGGGCTAAAATTCCTCCAAGCCGGTGTGCAGGATTGATCAACAGTTACAGGAAACGTTTAGCTGCAGTTATTGCTGCACAGGGGGGGTCACAGCAAGTACTGAAAGCAAAGGTTCACATACTTTTGCCACTCACTAATATGTAATATTGGATCATTTTCCTCATTTGTTTAACTGGGTTCTCTTTATCTACTTTTAGGACTTGTGTGAAAATCTGATGATGTTTTAGGTCATATTTATGCAGAAATATAGAAAATTCTAAAGGGTTCAAACTTTCAATCAACACTGTATATAGTAATATGCATTGGAAGAGCTAATTATAGACACACAATCTTTTTTTCAAATTAACCATTTCTTAGTTTTGAAGGATCTAATTCCCTCCTTCATATGCCTCACAATGGTTTGGTGCAGTGCCTACATCACCCAAACCTACACACATTTTATTTTATACAACTGATAAATTGTATACTGTACAATATTAAGCCATGTAATTGCCAAACATTTGGTGGGTTGCTATTGTTCATTTTCCATAGCTTGTTTGTATAGGTCACTGAAATAAGTGTATAATATTTCGGAAGAGTATTTAATTTGTTTTTGTTTTGTTATTCATTAAAAACTATTCTGATTTCATAACTCTACATATAGTGCTACTGGCAGCTCTAAAAATGTTCTTGTAAAGCTAATGTAGTAGACTAGATTAGACCAGTGACTTGTATTTAATGACCACACTACAAATTCAAACCATTGTCATGATGGATTTAAATTAATATTCTGATAGATGAGATCACATCATGACTATATACAGTGGGGCAAAATATTTAGTATAGAAGGTCTCCTACTTAGAAAGATGAGAGAGGTCTGTCATTTTCATCATAGGTACACTTCAACTATGAGAGACAAAATGAGAAAAAAAATCCAGGAAATCACATTGTAGGATTTTTAAAGAATTTAATTATAAATTATGGTGGAAAATAAGTATTTGGTCAATAACAAAAGTTCGACTCAATACTTTGTAACATAACCTTTGTTGCCAATGACAGAGGTCAAACGTTTCCTGTAAGTCTTCACCAGCTTGGCACACACTGTAGATGGTATTTTGGCTCATTCCTCCATGCAGATCTCCTCTAGAGCAGTGATGTTTTGGGGCAACACGGACTTTCAACTTTCTCCACAAATTTTTCATGGGGTTGAGGTCTGGAGACTGGCTAGACCACTCCAGGACCTTGAAATGCTTTTTACGGAGCCACTACTTCGTTGCCCGAGCGGTGTGTTTGGGATCATTGTCATGCTGGAAGACCCAGCCATGTTCCATCTTCACTGCACTCACTGATGGAAGGAGGTTTTGGCTTAAAATCTCACGATACATAACCTTGTTCATTCTTCCCTTAACACGGATCAGTCGTCCTGTCCCCTTTGCAGAAAAACAGCCACAAAGCATGATGTTTCCACCCCCATGCTTCACAGTAGGCATGGTGTTTTTGGGATGTGACTTAGCATTCTTCTTTCTCCAAACATGACGAGTTGAGTTTTTACCAAAAAGTTCTGATATTATACCACATGATATTCTCCCAATCCTCTTCTGGATCATCCATATGCTCTCTGGCAAACTTCAGACGGACCTGGACATGTACTGGCTTAAGCAGGGGGACACGCCTGGCACTGCAGGATTTGAGTCTCTCTCGGCATAGTGTGTTACTGATGGTAGCCTTTGTTCCTTTGGTCCCAGCTCTCTGCAGGTCATTCATCAGGTCCCTTTGTGTAGTTTTTTGGGATTTTTGCTCACCCGTTCTCATGATCATTTTGACCCCACGGGATGAGATCTTGTGTGGAGCCCCAGATCGAGGGAGATTATCAATGGTCTTGTATGTTTTCCATTTTCTTACAGTTGCTCCCACAGTTTGATTTATTCACACCAGCCTGCTTGTCTATTGTAGATTCACTCTTCCCAGCCTGGTGCAGGTCTACAATTTTCTTCCTGGTGTCCTTCGACAGCTCTTTGGTCTTGGCCATGGTTAAGTTTGGAGTCTGACTGTTTGAGGCTGTGGACAGGTGTCATTTGTCTTTGTTTGTGGGTGACCAAATACTTATTTTCCACCATAATTTAATTTTTTTAATAAAAAAAAAAACTCTACAATGTGATTTATTTTTGTCTCTCATAGTTGAAGTGTACCCATGATGAAAATTACATACCTCTCTCATCTTTCTAAGTAGGAGAACAATCAGTGGCTGACTAAATACTTTTTTGCCTAACTGTATAGTGTGCCATCTAAAGGCCATTCATGGTGTGGTTGAACATACTAAAACCTGTAGACTATTTATACATTTAATACTTTGGGTAGCACCTTTGGCATCCCCCCTCAGGAATTGTTCTTAAGAAATTGTAATGTCTATTGCTCTGCCCCAACAATCAAATTAAATTCACGCCCTTGTCGATAATCAATAGGTGAGCAGCAAATCAAGAAATTATGTAAAATCCAAACATTGAAATAACAAAAATATTTTTAATAAATAATATTTAAAATATTGGAATGTGGTGTTTCTATTATTTGATCTTAAAATACCATTACAGTAATTAAGAACTACTTTGTTTATTTCACAGCCTGTGTCTTTGATTATGCTGTTTTTAATTCATTGGTTATTTGTAGGCATGTGTTTTCAAAAGATCTGAAAAATAACACAGGTTGCAAAGAATGTGCTTTTATTATAGTTCTCACTGTTATTGTATGGTATTTTGGACACGGGTAGCATTGCATTTGTACTGCCCTTTAAAGTTACAAAGAAAAGTTAAATACACATTGTTGGAATTTCTCTCTTTATTGCATTTAATCGATATAAACAAAGGCAATGTACAGCAGTGAGCCATTTTTGGGGTGCAAAGGTTCAGCAAAAGAAAAAGGAAAAAAGAAGCAAAAAGGCAGACTTGAACTATATTCTGTTAAAAGCAAACCAACAAAAGAACCCTCACATCAAGACCCACAGTGTGACACAAAAAATAAGGGTCACAGGAAGTCACCGTTGAATGGAGAGAAATGTCGGGAGCCTCTGATGATTCATCATACTGATACACAATGCACAAACTACAGTGGTGCTTGAAAGTTTGTGAACCCTTTAGCATTTTCTGTATTTCTGCATAAATATGATCTAAAACACCATCAGATTTTCACACAAGTCCTAAATTTAGATAAAGAGAACCCAGTTAAACAAATGAGACAGAAATATTATACATGGTCATCTATTTATTGAGGAAAATCTGATGATGTTTTATGTCATATTTATGCAGAAATATAAAATATTCTCCTAAAGGGTTCACAAACTTCCAAGCACCACTGTATATGTGGATTTTCTGGTACGGAATATTTCAATTGCATCATTTCAGTCGTTAGGTGTAAGGTGGTCAGGATAGCTGTCTTAAATCGTCTTATGAATATTAAAAGCTTATATGCTGTATGCTGTATATACTCTTATGTAGACTGTCTCTGTATGTCACTTATGTAATCATAAAGCTGGTATATGAAATCATATGAAATGCATTCTTTTCTCCATCAGCATGATAGGAAATACTCTTTGTCAATTTTGGTTTGCAGTGAGTGACTATGCAAGATCCCCAGCCTTTGACTAAAAACTGTTACTTCCCTTTAGATGTGAGAAGTTGTCAGATATTTTCTGTCTGTTTTCAAGGTCTTCTAGCGTATGATCAGCCTGGGAACAGGAAATGATGCAAGTGATAGCTGATTTACACTTGCAGTGTTAATATCGCTTAGTATTTGCAGCTATAAATGATGTAAATGAGGCTGGTAGCTGCCTGTTCCCCTGTGAGCAAAATTAGCTTCATACCTTCCGTGCATTCTAAAGACTTAAAACATTTCATGTCTGATTGTTGGATTAAGAAAAATATTATGCCACTGGCTTTAAACTATTTACTCAACACTCCTTTGGTGTCTGGAAAACTGTTCTGCTGTGCTAAATATCATTGATTCATGTACTTAATAAACAGGTCATCAACTCCTTTTTAATATTAGTATATTCCATACTGCTGGTGTTCTAGGCCTGATTCATAGTAATCCATACTGATTCTGTAATACTCAATTTGATGGACTGATTTTGTTGAACAGATTCTTCATCATTAAAGAGAGTTTTCTGCTCTACTATGCCGAGAGCGAGAGAAGAAACTTTGAGACTAACAGATACTTCAACATCCACCCAAAGGTATGTCCTCAAATCCATGCTGAGGTTGTATGATAAAATACAAATCAAATATATTTGTATGAAACTGAAATCGTGAATAAACCATTCATCAGTGGTTCAATGACATAGCTTTCTATAAGGTAGGGGCACCCCTGGTCTGTGACATGTCTCACACACACACAACCCAAACCCTGAGGTATGTGGTGCCAGGAAACCCTAATGGGCATTATGGGTGCCTGACCCTTACAGGTCATTATAGACGCCCGTCCAAGACAATAATGAGACTCCTCATTCACACAAAATGTGACTTGATATAATGCGATATGAACCAGGGTGGTTCAGCACTGAGCCACTGGAGTATCACTGGTTCCCTGATCAACTGTCTTTAATGACCAGGATGGGTCCAATTTTGGTGAGCCTGTGTGAATTGTAGTCACCTGCTTCATTGTTTGACAGGTGTGCATACATACATGCTTTTCTACATACCTCAGCTGTAAGGAGTGGTTATTTTAGTTACTGTTGACTTTCTATTGAACTGGTCTGAGCATTCTCCTTTGATTTCTGGGATTTATTATTATTATTATTATTATTATTATTATTATTATTATTATTATTATTATTATTATTATTATTATTGTTTTTAGGACATTTCTCTGTAAACCCTAGAAATGGCTGTGCATGAAAATCCCAGTAGATCAGCAGTTTCTGAAATACTTTCTTCCCCATTCTGATGCTTGGTTTGTGACCATGTCTACAGGCCTAAATGCATTGAGCAGCTGCCATGTGATTGGCTGATGAGAGATTAGATATTTGAATTAACAAGTGGTTGAACTGATGCACTAATAAATACACTAATAAAGTTGCCAGTTAGTGTATATCAGACAAATGTCAAAGATGTGAGAAAAATCTACATGACTATAAATGTGTCTTAAAAAATAACTATCGGTAAATAAAAAGTTTCTTAGGGTTTAAAAAGTGCTTGGGTGACGCAATGAGTATTCACTAGCCCTCCACCCTGCGTCGTGTCCCCTCAATCAGACACAGCAAATCATGTTCATGTGGCGACTTGAACCCGATCCCTATTTATGTTTTTATATATACATACATACAGTGGGACAAAAGTATTTAGTCAGCCACTGATTGTGCAAGTTCTCCTACTTAAAAAGATGAAAGAGGTCTGTAATTTTCATCATAAGTACACTTCAACTATGAGAGACAAAATGAGAAAAAAAAAATCCAGGAAATCACATTGTAGGATTTTTAAAGAAATTAATTGTAAATTATGGTGGAACATAAGTATTTGGTCAATAAATTTGGTTCAACTCAGTATTTTGTAACATAACTTTTGTTGCCAATGACAGAGTTCAAACGTTTCCTGCAAGTCTTCATCAGGTTGGCACACACTGTAGCTGGTATGTTGGCCCATTCCTCCATGCAGATCTCCTCTAGAGCAGTGATGTGTTGGGGCTGTCGCTGGGCAACACGGACTTTCAACTCTCTCCACAAATGTTCTATGAGGTTGAGGTCTGGAGACTGGCTAGGCCACTCCAGGACCTTGAAATGCTTTTTGCGGAGCCACTCCTTTGTTGCCTTTGGTGTGTTTGGGATCATTGTCATGCTGGAAGACCCAGTCACGTTCCATCTTCAATGCTCTCACTAATGGAAGGAGGTTTTTGCTTAAAATCTCACGATACATGGCCCCGTTTATTCTTCCCTTAACACGGATCAGTCATGCTGTCCCCTCTGCAGAAAAACGGCCCCAAAGCATGATGTTTCCACCCCATGCTTTACAGTAGGTATGGTGTTCTTGAGATGCAACTCAGCATTCTTCTTCCTCAGTTGAGTTTTTACCAAAAAGTTCTATTTTGGTTTCATCTGACCACATGATATTCTCCCAATCCTCTTCTGGATCATCCATATGCTCTCTGGCAAACTTCAGACGGGCCTGGACATGTATTGGCTTAAGCAGGGGGACACGCCTGGCACTGCAGGATCTGAGTCTCTCTTGGCGTAGTGTGTTACTGATGGTAGCCTTGTTACTTTGGTCCCAGCTCTCTGCAGGTCATTCATCAGGTCCCTCCATGTAGTTCTGGGATTTTTGCTCACCATTCTCATGATCATTTTGACCCCACAGGATAAGATCTTGCATGGAGCCCCAGATCGAGGGAGATTATCAATGGTCTTGTATGTCTTACAATTGCTCCCACAGTGGATTTATTCACACCAACCCTGTTTGCCTTTTGTAGATTCACTCTTCCCAGCCTGCTGCAGGTCTACAGTTTTCTTCCTGGTGTCCATCAACAGCTCTTTGGTCTTGGCCATGGTTGAGTTTGGAGTCTGACTGTTTGAGGCTGTGGACAGGTTTCTTTTATACAGTCAAACAGGTGTCATTAATACAGGTAACGAGTGGAGGACAGAAGAGCTTCTTAAAGAAGTTAAAGGTCTGTGAGAGCCAGAAATCTTGCTTGTTTGTGGGTGACCAAATAACTTATTTCCACCATGATTTACAATTAAATTCTTTAAAAAATCCTTCAATGTGATTTTCTGGATTTTGTTTTTCTCATTTTGTCTCTCATAGTTGAAGTGTACCTATGATGAAAATTACAGACCTCTCTCATCTTTCTAAGTAGGAGAACTTGCACAATCAGTGGCTGAATAAATACTTTTTTTGCCCCACTGTATAATATATAAATGTTGATATTGTCTGAATTGTTACTTTTTTCTTAGGGAGTTATCCCTCTGGGTGGCTGTCTGGTTGAACCAAAGGAGGAGCAGGGTATGCCTTTCGCCATAGTCATCAACCACGAGGATTTCAGTGTATAAGCAGCTTTCTGTTTACCTCAGTTTTCATATTTAATCCTACAACTTCTGTCATGCTCTAAGAACCGAGATCCTGCAGCATGTTGCTCTTACTTTTGCTTTAATAATTTCATACAGGGAGACTTGGTGTTGGCAGCAGAGACGGAGTCTGATCAGATCCAGTGGCTAGAGATGCTGCAAGAGTCTGGAAAAGTGTGAGTTACCATTTAATGGGATGTATTTAGACCAATCAATGCTTAAAAAACTATGATGGTGCTATTTAAAAGTATATTATTCTTTAGTAAAATATGATATAAATGTTACTCAGTTCCATTGTCGGAGAGGTTACTCAAAATAAAGTAATCCATTATGAATGACTTCTGTCAAAATGTATTATGGGTTCATTTACCAACAACAGATGAGCTCCTGTCTCTGATTTAAGTCTACAAGGTAGAGAAATATGATAGATGTGTGTAAGTGTACAGTGTTTAAAAGCTCCAGCAGCACTGCTGTGTCTCATCCACTCGTACTAGCACAACACACACTCACACACCACCCAAATATCACCAGATCTGTGGGGGTCCTGACCATTAGATAAGAGTAAAGGGGGATTAACAAATTATGTAGAGAAACAGACAGACACCAGTCTGTAATTGTAGAACTACAAAGTGCTTCTACTGTATATGGAACTAATAAAATGGACAATGAGTGTAGAAACAAGGAAATGGAGCTAATAAAGTGGTTGGTGAGTGTATTTAATTACCATATAATATAATGGTTAATATTATAATATAATATATAATATAATGGAGCCATAATAATTTGGCAAACGTTTCCTTTTTTCAGAATTATGGAATAGATGCATGGTTATTGCTAGTACATTCTCATGGATCATACAGTGTTATCTCTAAAATGCATATATGCTGGGTAACGTGATGATCTGTTATCAGAACCTGGAAGAACGCCCAGTTGGGCGAGGCTATGATTGAGAATCTGGAGGCTCAGGGACTGCAGCTGGCCAAAGAGAAACAGGAGTACCTGGGTGAGACTCACTGATGCATCACAAGCACAAATTTCATTATAGCATAGCATTAGAAGTGCTAACCTAACCCTCACTCTTCACAAATTGGCTTTTGGAACGTATTATTTTCCCATCCCGCTGTGATGGCATGCCCTCGGTTGAACCACTGTATCATCAGCGAACTTAGACTGGTGCATCAGGATTTATAGAGGTGCTTAAAAATGTTGTGGGAAAAGTGATTTTATTTCTAAAGTTTTGCTTGAAACATTTGAAATGTGCTTCAGTTTGGATGAATGGTTGAAATATATTAGTTTTTTTTCCAAAATAGGTGCAAGAAAAGTATTCAGTTGAAAGCCAACACGTTTTATAGTGCAGTACTGAGACATGTTACTTTTCCTAGTGAATTTATTAGCCACTGAAAATTTTCTTACAGTTCCAGTTATTAGGGTTGGTTACAGACCAAGGTCAGCCTCCTTTTCCAAAAACATGCTGTGATAAGATTGTACACCATAACTTACATTTACAGCATTTAGCAGACGCCCTTATCCAGAGCGACTTACAATTGATACAGTCTTACAATCCAAGCAATTGTGGGTTAAGGGCCTTGCTCAAGGACCCAACAGTGGCAGCTTGCCAGAGGTGGGATTTGAACCTTGGACCTTCTGGTCCATAGTCCAGTACCTTAACCATTAGGCTACCACAGCCCATAACTTGTATTTCAGCTGTTTTTATATTTTAAGTGAACTGTGTGGAATATCGCCATTTATCGCAATATGCATCGTATCGCAATGTATCGTGATATAGTCATATCGTGACCCATGTATCATAATGCGTATCGTATCGTGATGTCTTTTCCAATAGAAGTACCCTAATACCAGTATCCTAATTCTAGTAGGTATATTGGCAGCTCTAAACTGCCTGTCTGAAGTCATTCTAAATCCATTAACTTTGCAAGTAAGGCATGAAATCAACTTTGACAAGGTTGCAGTTGATCACAGGACATCACACACATTCCCATAAACATGCAGTGTCATTCACTTTAACTCACTCCAAAGGGTCATGAAGCTTCTGGCCATCTATGGGAATGTCTTTGGAGGGAATCCAAGTTCCCAGAGGAACTCTGGGAGGAAAGTCAGGAATTTCACACACCACCCCAAGCGTAGGGCTGAAGCATGTCCCGGGGTTTGTATTGCTCCCCTTCACTTCATGTTTTGCTGCCATGCAAGGCTTAAATGCTGGCAAGCTTTTTACTGAAATGCCCCTAATTATTCTCCTCAGAGGTTCTAGCAGATTGCTTTATTTTAATAAGTAAGTAAATTAAGTTATTAAGATAATGTTTTTATTTATTTGTGATTATTATTATTACTACTATTAAAGCTTTTCTGAAGTAGTTTTAACACTGTGAAAGCCTAGCGGTTAAGTTACTGGACTCTGTTCCAGAAGGTCCAGGGTTCAAATCCCACCTCTGCCAAGCTGCCACTGTTGGGTCCTTGAGCAAGACCCTTAATTCACAATTGCTTGGATTGTAAGATTGTATCAATTGGAAGTCGCTCTGGATAAGGGCATCTGCTAATGCTGTAAATGTTTACACACACAGTACTGTTTAGAAAGAATAAAGTCTTTGGCCATCATTAGATTACATATGCCATTATTTTAGCAATGATATAATGAACATGTATGTATATACATGACAAAAAAATAACACACCCAAAAAGAAATGTTGGATTGCTGAAATACTCGCCATGCAGTCATGTCTCAGACAGATATGTAAATGATTACAGGTGTGGTCTGATTAGACACTGGGTCTTGCCACAAAAAGTGATTCCCTTTCTGTCTATAAAAAGTCTACTTTTTATAGTCTTCCCCTTCTGTCTATAAAAAGGCTACTTTTGGGTAATGTACCTCCACACTCATTTGGCTTGCCAGCTGGTCCCATAAATGCTCGACTGGCGATAAATCTGATGACAGGCAGGCCCAGGAATTCTTGCAATCTGGCGGAGACATTCCTGGAAAACCCTTGCTGTGCGTGGGCGAGCATTATCCTGCTGAAAAATACCAGTTGTAAGCCCTGCCATGAGATGCAGCACATGGCTGCAGGATGTCCTGTACATATCGCTGAGTTGTTAGTGTCCCTCATATCACCACCAGAGGTGACCAATCGAGATGAATGATAATAATAATATTCAGTAATCAAAAAGCAGGTTGATTGCCAGCTCAGGTTGTGTGATATATGCGTTAGGGTAGTTGGTGTCTTCAAACTGTGTGTGTGAGAGTGTGATTGATTGAGTGACTGACTCGATGGGGATGTATGTGTGCCTTTGATGGATTTAGTGGCTTGTCTAGGGTTGGTTTTTGCCTTGTGCCCTATGTTGCCAGTTAGGCCCCATTTCCACATGACCCTGAATTTTATTAATCAGGTACAGAAAGGAATTGATGAAGGTCATTATTATTTTATATTGGTGATATAATATTAATAATAATAATAATAATAATAACCACGTTTTTTTGGTTCAGATAAACTGATGGAAGAGACCGAAGAACTGAGCTTGCAGAGAGAACAGACAGCGGTTAGTTAGTAACTCTTGTTTATTGTACACAGACTGTATGTGTGTGCAAACATGCTATCTGTGATTGCATGATAAATGAGGGGCTTGTGTGGGCTTTTCCCTTTTGTTTCTGTGAGGAATTGTGTATTTGTGTTTGTGCAGGAGCTGGAGCGTCTGAATCAGGTGCTGGAGGAGGAAAAGCAGAAGTTTGAAGAGGTGCTGATGGAGCTGAGAGCTGAGCAGGAGCAGATCAAGCAGTGAGCCTCGCATTGATATACACACTGCACACTGAATGCATTCAATTATTTATGGATGTTTGTGCTGCTCATTAGTAGATTTTGGAAACAAATTGGATTTTTTCTGTATTTCATACATTATCAGTAGAAATAACCCTTTTGTAAAGTAAAATCTACCACTAAAAATATAAACACTGATAGTATGTTGTCAAATCAAATTAGATTACATCATTTTCTCTTATGTGTAATTTCTTGGGGCTTGTCTGTCTTAACTTGTATCTGGACTTCACTCGGGACTTCTGCTTCACCGTAGTGAAACATATCAGATTGAGTACCAAATTGTTTGTGAAATATATGTATTAAATGTTGAATATGAAACCCTACTGTCATGCCATAATGTGTATGTAGGGATTTGGATGGAACGGCTCGGTCTCTGAAAGCAGTTGAGTCTGAGAAAGAAGAGCTTCAGTGTCTGACCACTCGACTTCAGCAAACTCTCGAGGTGATATCTGTCTATCTTTATATGTATATGTGTGAAGTGCTCAGATCCTACAGGACTGAAGTTCAAATGACATTCCAGAGTGAAAGGAGCAAATTATACGACACGTACTGTCCAAAACAGCCAGTCCATCACAGAATGATAACAATAATGTACAGTGGGGCAAAAAAGTATTTAGTCAGCCACTGATTGTGCAAGTTCTCCTACGTAGAAAGATGAGAGAGGTCTGTAATTTTCATCATAGGTACACTTCAACGATGAGAGACAAAATGAGAAAAAAAAATCCAGGAAATCACATTGTAGGATTTTTAAAGAATTGAATTGTAAATCATGGTGAAAAATAAGTATTTGGTCAGCCACAAACAAGCAAGATTTCTGGCTCTCACAGACCTGTAACTTCTTCTTTAAGAAGCTCTTCTGTCCTCCACTCGTTACCTGTATTAATGGCACCTGTTTGATCTCATTATCGGTATAATTTATAAAGTTATCTGTTATCTGTATGATTTTAACCCAAAACCTCCTTCCATCAGTGAGAGCATTGAAGATGGAATGTGGCTGGATCTTCCAGCATGACAATGATCCCAAACACACCGCTCGGGCAACGAAGGAGTGGCTCCGTAAAAAGCATTTCAAGGTTCTGGAGTGGCCTAGCCAGTCTCCAGACCTCAACCCCATAGAAAATGTGTGGAGGGAGTTGAAAGCCCCAAAAATCACAGCTCTAGAGGAGATCTGCCAAAATACCAGCAAATCTGGTGAAGACTTACAGTAAACATTTGAGTTCTGCCTTTGCCAACAAAAGTTATGTTACAAAGTATTGAGTTGAACTTTTGTTATTGACCAAATACTTATTTTCCACCATAATTTATAATTAAAACCTTTAAAAATCCTTCAATGTGATTTCTTGGATTTTTTTCTCATTTTGTCTCTCAAAGTTGAAGTGTACCAATGATGAAAATTACAGACCCCTCTCATGTTTCTAAGTAGGAGAACTTGCACAATCAGTGGCTGACTAAATACTTTTTTGCCCCACTGTAATCTATGCATAGAGGTGACAGTACGCAGTTCCGTACTTAAGTAAAAGCACTACTAATCTAAAATAAAAAATACTCATACTAATATTAATATTCAAAAATCTTATGTATTTTACTCAAGTAGAAGTATAAAGGTACACTCTACTGAATGCATTTAAAGTTAAAAAGTATTTCTTTGAAAAGCCTTTTAGAAGCAGGATGTCTGTTATTGAGGGTAAGAGAGATCCGTGACACTCAGGGTACATAATGGTTTGTACTACGACATCATATTTAGCATATTTAGCAAAAACAAAAAAACATTTTCAGACCTGAGGAACCAAAATATACAGAATACTTGGATTTTTAAAAAGAAATTAATAAATAGTTATCATCGATTCTATGAAACACTGTCACTGTAGTTTAGTTGAACAAAAATTCAGCTGTATCAACTTCTTTAGAGCAGAAAAACCTCTCGTGTCTGATTACTCACAAAACTAACTGCATACTATTTACACACTTTTTGATTAGAGTTCATTATACTAAACAATAAAATTTCTTAGAAAGTTTATCTTTAAAGTACTGAAAGTTTTATACTCTGAGTGTCACAAACAAACGTGTGAGTGCTTAGGCTTCCATTGTTGCACTGTTCTACGAAATTTTGAGTCATCTTAGTTTCTCTATGTTTTTCATAGATGTATCATATGAATGCCTGTAGACGAGTAACTTCAAAATTGTGAAGCGCGGTGAGACCCAAGTTACAACAATTGAGGCGCACTACCACCATATTTGGCATGTGCACCCTCGCTCCAGTTGCAATGCGTCAAGATTCCGATTTGCACTTCATCAGGTGCCTGACTAGAATTACCTAAATAAAAAGAAAAATAAGATAGATAAAATAGATTCATAAAAGTTAAAGTAATAAAAGTAACCAGGCTGTTTTGAAAATGTAGTAAAAAGTACCGATTTTTCTTTTGAAATGTAGTAAGTAACAGTAAAAAGTCTAAAGTTACCAGAGGTGGCACGTAACGAACTACAAGTAGGCTACTTCATTACTATACTTAAGTATTTTTTAGGTATCTCTACTTTAGTTGATTATTTCTGTAACTTTTTACTTACATTTCAAAAGAAAAGTCTTTTAGGTCATATTTATGCAGTAATATAGAAAATTATAAAGGGTTCACAAACTTTCAAGCATCACTGTATGTAAATAGTTGTCATACTGTATTGTATAGGGAACAATGAAAGGTGTTCAATGAAACTTTAAACTCAATACATTTTCAAAACAGTCTTGTTACTTTAGCATTTATAAATATTTTTATTCATCTATTTATATATATATATATATATATATATATATATATATATATATATATATATATATATATATATATATATATATATATATATATATATATATATATGGATAGATAAAATATTTCTTATTACACACTGAAGTTATGCATAAGTATTTTTTAAATTAAGTGTAGTGAAGTTTTAAAAACAAGAACTGCTCTAAAAATTGGTGATCCTGCAGTAAAATCTAGTGACAGTGTTTCAAAGAGTTGATGACAACTATTGTTTGGGGTTAAATATCATGAAGTTAGCTAAAGATGATGATGATGTCATTTGTATGATTTTTGCAAATGATTTATACAGGTGTCGTGCAAACCATTATGTACCCTCAATATCATGGATCTGTATTTCTTGCCCTCAATAAAAGACATCCTTTTACAAAAACTGAGATAGGAAGGCTTTTTAAAGAAATCGCTCTACATTTAGTAGCATGTACTTTTATACTTAAGTAAAATACATGGTATGAGCCATACTTCAACGTTACTTTTATTCTTTTATTCTTTATTCTTTAAGTAGCTAAGTGCAGTAATGAAGTACTTGTACTTTGTTACTTACCACTTCTGTTTATACAAATCAACACCATAGTATGTGACTTGTTTATAAACGAGTTCCAGCCTTCACCAAATGTAATTGTGGCTGTTCAGGAACTGTCTAAAGAGAAGCAGCACACGCTAGAGCTACTTAAGCACAAAGGGATTGAGAAGTTAGAGTCTGGGGACCAGCCTCCTCCTGTCCCCCAATGTCCCAAACCAAAGGAGCAGCTGCAGGGTAATCTGAGGAACATTGAGGAGCACATGATGTCTCTGCTGCTAGAGAAGAAACAGGCTGAGGAAAGGTAAGCATGATGTAATAAAATAGTCTTGTGACTGCATGTTTAGCCCATTAAAAAGCTAACATACACTATATAGGCAAAAGTTTCCCAAAACATGGAGTTTCTCTCCCCTTTGCTGCTACAACAACCTTTCACTTTTCTGAAAATGTTTTCTAGTAGAGTGTGGAACAGCATGTTGAGGTCAGGCACTGGTGCTGGACAATAAACCCTGACTCACTGTTGCCATTCCAGCTGATATCAATGGTGTCAGATGGAGATCAAGGCTCAGTGCAAATCTGCCAAGTTCTCCATCTCTATCAAGTTGCAAATCATTCCTTTATGGACTTTGTTTTAGGATGGCAAGACAAAGTTGTTGAACTGCCTTGTTGGGAAGGTGGAAACCTATTAAAGTGCCACATTGAGAGCCACTGGGGTGTTCAGTATAACCCTGTATTGTGTTGCCGCTGCTTTTCTATGGAGGTTCTGTACTAGTATGCTTCATATTACACACCTCTTAGCAGTGAGTGTGGCTGAAATAACAAAGAATACTAATTAAAGTGGTGTCCACAAACTTTTGGCCATATAGTGTATTTCAACAGTGTGTTCAGTAATTCCAGTGGGTTGACACGCTTTCCCTTGCAACTGAATATCATTAATACTACCAGACTGCCATGCACTGTTTTGGTTATATCAAGTCAATATATTGCTAGACGTCTGATACTAAGAACACAAGCAGTGTGATTTGTGTCATACAGGGACATTTCTTAGTATTTTACCAACCTGCTTGAGGAAAATGTTTGTAATCACAGCAGTTTTGTTTTCCATTCATCAAATCATTGTGAAGTCATGTCATGTGAGGCTATAATTTGGTGATACTATTTGAGTGGGAAGTTTTTTTGGCTACCTTTTCAGCGAAATAATCGAACAGGAGTCAGCCGACTTATTCTCTACGTGTCTGAAATACTTAAACAGATACAAAAGCATTTCAGTCCAGCTAATTCCACTGGCTCACATGCTTTTCCCGTGAGACTGTACTGTTTATCATTAACACTACAGTGGTGTCTGAAAGTTTGTGGACCCTTTAGAATTTTCTGTATTTCTGCAGAAATATGACCTGAAACATTATCAGATTTTTACACGCGTCCTAAAAGTAAAGGAGTCAACACTGTTTTTCAACACTGAATCTAAAAACACACATATTTAACTATTCATAATGAGTACAGGTCAGTCTCAGACAACTTTATTTTCTTTTTACATTGTTTCACCCATTACTGTTAGTTTTCAGCACAGAATTAACAAATACATAAAATCTAACCACAGGACTGTACTAATAGCATTATGGCACAGAGCACATTCTAATGATTTACCAAAAATATGTAATTTTAACAATAAACAAATAACATCTAAACATAATTTCGGTAGCAGTATAATAAGCTGAGATTGACCTTCTCAGTCATAGATACAATATCCTCAAATACACATAACAAAAGAAGAGAGATCTTATTTTTGATCTTATGTGGTCTTCAGAAGATCCAGATAATGCAGCTTCCTATTGAACATTGTGGGATGTTCCCTAATTTTCAGAAGTGGGAACATGTTAGGAGAACAGGACTGAGTGAAAACCTGGGGACATGGCTAAAATACGTATTTTAAAGTAAATTATTATGGTTTTCTCAAATGCAAAAAAACATAAGATTTCTGAAGGATTTTCGTTATTATATTTAATAGTAAAATCAAATATTACAGATCAGGGACAGCTAACAAATGCTATTCTTCAGTGTTCTAGGTAGTTTTTATTAACGTTTAAATTATATACCTTGCATGTGCATTACTATACAGGACACCCTGCTTCATAATAAAATGTTTCTTAGAGTTAATTATATTATTTATATATACTTGTAAATTATCCTGGGGACGGAAATGGCACCCATCTGGTGGAATGGCTGGAATAAAGAGAATCCAACTGAATAAATGACACAAAAAATATTAGGCTTGGTCATCTATTTATTGAGGAAAATGATAAAATATTACATATCTGTGAGTGGCAAAACTATGTGAACCTTTGCTTCCGGTGTCTGGTGTGACCTAAACGTTTCTAGTAACTGTTGATCAGTCCTGGAGGAATTTTAGCTCTGGGATGTTTGTGGGTTTGCTCACAACTTCTTCTACAACATTTCTATTCTATTAAGGTCAGGGCTTTGACTTGGCCATTCTAGAACAGTAAATTTAGCCGCCTTTAACCATACATTGGTAGAACGACTTAGGGTTGTTGTCTTGCTGCATGACCCACTTTCTCTTGAGATTCCATTCATGGACACATGCCCTGACATTTGCCTTTAGAATGTACTGGTGTAATTCAGAATTCATTGTTCCATCCATGGTGGACTCATGAAGATTAACAGTAAACAATGTGAGACAGGCCTTCAGTTCCTTGAAAGTTACCCTGGGTTCCTTTGCGACCTTGCGGACTATCACACACCTTGCTCTTGGACTGAGCTTTCTTGGTTCTTCCATTTGTACACTGACTGAATGACTCCTGACTGGTGGGGTCCCAACCTTTCTCCATTTCCATTTCCATTTACAGCATTTAGCAGACACCCTTATCCAGAGAGACTTACAATTGATACAGTCTTACAATCCAAGCAATTGCGGGTTAAGGGCCTTGCTCAAGGACCCAACAGTGGTAGCTTGGCAGAGGTGGGATTTGAACCCTGGACCTTCTGATCCTTAGCCAAGTATCTTAACTGCTAGGCTACCACAGTACCACAAATTTTTACATTCACATCATTAGGCAGATGATTTAATCCAGAGCAATTTACAACAGATACAATCTTACAATCCAAGCTGCTGTGTGTTAAGTGTCTTGTTCAATGACCCAACAGTGGCAGCTTGGCCGAGATGGGATTTGAACCCTGGACCTTCTGGCTTCATAGTATAGAATCTTAACCACTAAGCTACCACAGAATTTCTGAGATCATTTTGTAATGTTTTCCAGCCTGATGAGCATCAACAACACTTTTTCTCGGGTCCTCAGAAAGCTTTTTGTTCGTACCATGGCACGTTTCCACAAACTTGTTTTGAAGACCAGACTCTGTTCTTTAAACCCGTGTTCTTTAAATACAACAGGGCATCCACTCACTCCCGAGTGTCTATTGCTTGAAAACACTGTACTCTAAATCAGCTTCAGAGTAATAATGGTTAATCCTAAAGTTTCACATACTTTGCCACTCACAGATGTGTTGTACTGGATTATTTTTCTCAATAAATACAGCGGGTGAAATAAGTATTGAACACGTCACCATTTTTCTCAGTAAACATATTTCTAGAGGTGCTACTGACATGAAATTTTCACCAGATGTCGGTAACAACCCAAGTAATCCATACATACAAAGAAATCAAACCGTAGATGTCCAAAAATTAAATTATGTGTAATTATGTGGAATGGCACAGGGAAAAAGTATTGAACACGCTTACTGAAATTTATTTAATACTTTGTACAAAAGCCTTTGTTGGCAATGACAGCTTCAAGACGCCTCCTGTATGGAGAAACTAGTGGCATGCATTGCTCAGGTGTGATTTTGGCCCATTCTTCCACACAAACAGTCTTCAAATCTTGAAGGTTTCGTGGGCCTCTTCTATGAACTCTGATCTTTAGTTCTTTCCATAGATTTTCTATTGGATTCAAGTCAGGTGATTGGCTGGGCCATTCTGCAGCTTTATTTTCTTTCTCTGAAACCAACTGAGAGTTTCCTTGGCTGTGTGTTTGGGGTCATTGTCTTGCTGAAATGTCCACCCACGTTTCATCTTCATCATCCTAGTAGATGACAGCAGATTTTTATCAAGAATGTCTCTGTAAATTTTTCCATTCATCCTTCCTTCAATTATTTGAAGTTTGCCAGTACCATATGCTGAAAAACAGCCCCACGCCATGATGTTCCCACCTCCAAACTTCACTGTTGGTATGGTGTTTTTGGGGTGATGTGCAGTGCCATTTGACCTCCAAACATGATGTGTATTATGGCATCCAAAGAGTTCAATTTTGATCTCATCTGACCAGACTATATTCTCGCAGTATTTCACAGGCTTGTCTAAATGTTGTGCAGCAAACTTTAAACGAGCTTCAGCATGCTTTTTCTTCAGCAATGGAGTCTTGCGTGGATACAGGCCATGGCGGTTGAGTGCATTACTTATTGTTTTCTTTGAAACAGTTGTACCTGCTAATTCCAGGTCTTTCTGAAGCTCTCCACAAGTGGTTCTTGGCTCCTGGACAACTCTTCTGATAATTCTTTTCACTCCTCTGTCAGAAATCTTGCGAGGAGCACCTGGTCGTGGTCGGTTTATGGTGAAATGATGTTCTTTCCACTTCCGGATTATGGCCCCAACAGTGCTCACTGGAACATTCAGAAGTTTAGAAATCCTTCTGTAACCAATTCCATCATTATGGTTTGCAACAATAAGGTTGCGAAGGTCTTGAGAGAGCTCTTTACTTTTACCCGTCATGAGATGTCTCTTGTGTGATACCAGGCCATCATTTGGGACTAAACCAGCTGATATTAATTAGCACTGACAAGGGGCAGGATTGCTTTCTAATTACTGAGAGAGTTCAGCTGGTGTCTTGGCTTTCCATGCCTTTTTGCACCTCCCTTTCTTCACGTGTTCAATACTTTTTCCCTGTGCCATTCCACATAATTACACATAATTTAATTTCTGGACATCTATGGTTTGATTTCTTTGTATGTATGGATTACTTGGGTTGTTACCGACATCTGGTGAAAATTTCATGTCAATAGCACCTCTAGAAATATGTTTACTGAGAAAAATGGTGACGTGTTCAATACTTATTTGACCCGCTGTAAATGACAAAGTCTAATATTTTTCTATCATTTGTTTCATTGGCTTCTCTTTTAGGACTTGTGAAGATTTGATGCTACTGTAGGTCATATTTAAGCAGAAATATAGAAAATTCTAAAGGGTTCTCAAACTTTCAAGCACTATTGCTCATTTCCCAGACTGCTTCACGCTGCTTTGTTTTTACCAAGTAAAAAAAATTGCTGGACTTTCATGCTAAGAAAATAGACAGTGTAATTGGAGCCATGCAGGACCATTTCTTAGTATTTTATTAACACGCTTGCAGGAAACGTTTATAATCACAGCAGCTTATGTTTCCATTGAATAAAAACAGTGTGAAATCATGTCACGTGGGTCACTACTTAGCTAACTGGCTACAATCTTTGTGAAATAAACATCACTCACTGTGCCAACTTATTAGCCCTAGCTCAATATATCTTTGCTTTATTTTACTAAATGCAGTACAATAATTTGAATATTTTTGTCAAGCACTTTTTTCCAGAGTAGGCAGTCTCTTCTGAGCTTCCTGTGACTTATATTCTCTACGGTCCTGGATGTTTGCATTGCACAGTCATTATTTGCTGTATACCAACCACCTTGCTGAATCCACAAAAACATACCCTGCTATAGCCACCAGTCATTTCACAGATCCTTGGTCTCTCTGGAGGACTCGTTAATTTGGTCGCCTCATGTCTTGCTCGTTTAATTGTACACCTTTCATTGTTCCCTACACGATACAATATAACATCTATTTACATACAGTGGTGCTTGAAAGTTTGTGAACCCTTTAGAATTTTTTATATTTCTGCATAAATATAATCTAAAACACCATCAGATTTTCACACAAGTCCTAAAAGTACATAAAGAGAACCCAGTTATACAAATGAGACAAAAATATTATACTTGGTCATTTATTTATTGAGGAAAATGATCCAATATTACATATTAGTGAGTGGCAAAAGTATGTGAACCTTTGCTTTCAGTATCTGCTGTGACCCCCTTGTGCAGCAATAACTGCAACTAAACATTTCCTGTAACTGTTGATCAGTCCTGCACACCGGCTTGGAGGAATTTTAGCCCATTCCTCCGTACAGAACAGCTTCAGCTCTGGGATGTTGGTGGGTTTTCTCACATTAACTGCTCACTTAAGGTCCTTCCACAACATTTTGATTGGATTAAGGTCAGGACTTTGACTTGGCCATTCCAGAACATTAACTTTATTCTTCTGTAACCATACTTTGGTAGAACGGCTTGTGTGCCTAGGGTCGTTGTCTTGCTGCATGACCCATATTCTCTTGAGATTCAGTTCATGGACAGATGTCCTGACATTTTCCTGTATAATTCTCTGCTATAATTCAGAATTCATTGTTCCATCAATGATGGCAAGCCATCCTGGTCCAGATGCAGCAAAACAGGCCCAAACCATGATACTACCACCACCATGTTTCACAGATGGGATAAGGTTCTTATGCTGGAATGCAGTGTTTTCCTTTCTCCAAACATAACACTTTTCTTTTAAACCAAAAACTCCTATGTTGGTCTCATCCATCCACAAAACATTCTTCCAGTAGCCTTCTGGCTTGTCTGCGTCATCTTTAGCAAACTACAGATGAGTAGCAATGTTCTTTTTGGAGACCAGTGGCTTTCTCCTTGCAGCCCTGCCACCTGCACACCATTATTCTTCTGATGGTGGACTCATGAAAGTGCAAAAATGAAAGTGGTACCTCGGTTCTCGTTGTTAATTCATTTTTAGAAGGCTTGTCGAGAACCAAAAACGATGAGAACCAAGCAAATTTTTCCCATGAGGAATGTAAATTGAATTGAATCTGTTAAAGACCTCCAGAAAATTCACACTGTATAAGACATTATATGCATTAATGGAGATCAGCAGATATCCAGATCAGCTCCTGAAGAAGACCCCATGCAAGACAGGATCCCATGCAAGGGTGTTCCAAGACTACTTCTTGTACTGGGGCGCACACAGAATTTAGAGGGGCACTGTTGTATGCTCTCTTTGCCAATCAGTCATAGGGGCACAACTGTGCATAAACCCACGACTGCTTGGATTGTAAGATTGACACCAAGTCGCTCTGAATAAGGGCATCTGCTAAGTGACTAAAAAAAAGACTAAATAACCAAGCTCTTGTAGTAAATTCAGACTTTTGGACTCATCCAACACACTGTGCATTTCCTGCCTTTAAAAATGCATGTGAATGACTGGACATGTGTGTGCATCCTCTGCCTGACCCACGGCTGGGGCAGTGTTAATAGACGCTGAAGGCTGATAAGTGGAAATGCTCATTGATTTACAAAGAGACCATCACATTGATCAGATGCCGACAAATGGAACAAAAAAGACTGACCCGAGGCTGCGAATGACTTTGAGTCAATGACGTGTGAAAGCCAAAAATCCATCACGATAAAACAGTGGTTCTCAAACCTTTTCTGCAGCCCCCATCCCCCTTTTTGTAGAATAGAACACGCACTTACACCACTTTTGCTTCCATTGTGAATTATTTTAAACATTGTAATCCATACAAAACTGCAACTTCTTCTTGAAGAAAACAAATTAAAGTGACAGATTTGACACGGTGGAATTATTACAAATGACATGCATTATGTATCTTAAAACATGCCTCATTCATTTATGGATCGATCCTGCCTAGTATCAACGGTTCAGGCTGCTGGTGGTGTAATGTGTGGGGGAATATTTTCTTGGCACTCTTTGGGCCGAATAATATGAACTGAGCATTGTGTAAACACTACAGCCTACCTGAGAATCGTTGTCGACCATGTCCATCACTCTATGACTACAGTGTATCATCTTCTACATGCCATGTCACAAAGCTCAAATCATCTCAAAGTGGTTTCTTGAACATGCTAATGAGTTCACTGTACTCAAACGACTCTGCAATGACCAGATGTCAATAAAAATAGAGGATTGGATGTGGTGGAAAAGGAAATTCGCATCAGTAACCACGTGATGCTATCATGTGGTTACTGACGAAAATCTCTGAGAAATGTTTCCGGCACCTTGTTGAATCTACACCACGAAGAATTAAGGCAGTTCTGAAGCAAAAGAGGGTCCGACCCGGTACTTGCAAGGTGTACCTTGAGTGAATACAGTGGGGCAAAAAAGTATTTAGTCAGCCACTGATTGTGCAAGTTCTCCTACTCAGAAAGATGAGAGAGGTCTGTAATTTTCATCATTGGTACACTTCAATTATGAGAGACAAAATGAGAAAAAAGAAATCCAGGAAATCATATTGTCGGATTTTTAAAGAATTTAATTGTAACTCATGGTGGGAAATAAGTATTTGGTCATCCACAAACAAGCAAGATGTCTAGCTCTCACAGACCTGGAACAACTTCTTTAGGAAGCTCTTCTCTCATTCACTTGTTGTCTGTATAAAAGACACCTGTCCACAGCCTCAAACAGTCAGACTCCAAACTCAACCATGGCCAAGACCAAAGAGCTGTCAAAGGACACCAGGAAGAAAATTGTAGACCTGCACCAGGCTGGGAAGAGTGAATCTACAATAGGCAAGCAGGTTGGTGTGAATAAATCAACTGTGGGAGCAACTGTAAGAAAATGGAGGACATACAAGACCACTGATAATCTCCCTCGATCTGGGGCCCCACGCAAGATCTCATCCCATGGGGTCAAAATGATCATGACAACGGTGAGCAAAAATCCCAGAACTACACAGAGGGACCTGATGAATGACCTGCAGAGAGCTGGGACCAAAGTAACAAAGGCTACCATCAGTAACACACTACGCCGAGAGGGACTCCAATCCTGCAGTGCCAGGCATATCCACCTGCTTAAGCCAGTACATGTCCAGGTCCGTCTGAAGTTTGCCAGAGAGCATATGGATGATCCTGAAGAGGATTGGGAGAAAATCATGTAGTCAGATGACAAAGGAGAGGCTCCGTAAAAAGCATTTCAAGGTCTTGGAGTGGCCTATCCAGTCTCCAGACCTCAACCCCATAGGAAATTTGCGGAGGGAGTTGAAAGTCCATGTTGCCCAGTGACAGCCCCAAAACATCACTGCTCTACAGGAATGGGCCAGAATACCAGCTACAGTGTCTGCCAACATGGTGAAGACTTACAGGAAATGTTTGACCTCTGTCTTTGCCAACGCAGGTGATGTTACTAAGTTTTGAGTTGAACTTTTGTTATTGACCAAATACTTATTTTCCATTATAGTCTACAATTAAATTCTTTAAAAATCCTACAATGTGACTTTCTGGACTTTTTTTCCGATTGTGTCTCTCATAGTTGAAGTGTACCTATGATGAAAATTACAGATCTCTCAAGTAGGAGAACTTGCACAATCAGTGGCTGACTAAATACTTTTTTACCTCACTGTATACATATATAATCCATCAACATTCTAGAAAAAAAGTTAAAATGTATTAACGATTACTGATGAAAATGTTCACACCTTTGTCATCCTGTGTCTGGTGGCTCCCATAGTGTTAAGTCTTCACGCCTGTCGTTGTGTTGCCGTCTGTCTCCCCCTGCAGGATGAGAGAGAACGAGCAGAGATCTCGCGTGCTGCAGGAGGAGAGAGAGTTTTACTCATCCCAGGCTCGAGTGCTGCAGCAATCCCTCACCCAGCTGACTGCTGATAAACAGCAGGCCGAAGCCGAGCTCAAGGTGAGAAATGAGTACTTATACGATCATTAGTAAAGCATCGCAAGATTAAAAGACCGCAGCCATGAGTATGATTATATGCTACATGCTTTATTGTAACTATTTCTGTAAGACTTATGTGACTAGATACAATAGTTTCATTCCTACATTCATCATCTACATTACCCAAGGAGGTTCGGTCCGTTTTTAAGCCGTGGTATTCCCAAGGTTTCTTTGTTTTCTTCAGGTTGGGATTGGCCTTAGATATTTGCAGATAATCTGAAATTGTAAAGTTACTTTGAGACAATACTCTACTGAAAAAGTGCTATAGAAATAAATCTGACTTGACTTGACTTGACTACATGTATTGGTACACAGGACTGTCTGTATTTCTATTACCATCTGAACCATCATATGTTGTGTTTTGACATTATGGTGATAATGTTACGGTGGAATACTGGTCAAAGAAGTTACAAGCCAAATCATCACCAGATCAATGTTACAATAACAGCTAATGGTCCAAAACCCAACATATAGTTGTCTTATAGCATTCAATGCATTGACCCATGTCAATTGAATGGCTTTCCTTTAAAGCCTGATTCCTCTCAGTGTGTATACAGCTCAGAGTTTGTATTTGCCACTCTCACCCCTGGCTGTTCATTTGGAGTTGGACTTGAATCTCTTTGAAAGTGCTATACGAATAAATCTAAATTGAATTAACTCTCCGCTACCCCAGAATCTCTAACCAACAGAGACTTGTGGTCAGGCACTAGCACTGATGATGGGCAACGAGAGGACTATGTGTGGCAAACAAGCGTCACTGTCCAAAATATACCGGTATACAGTGGGGCAAAAAAGTATTTAGTCAGCCACTGATTGTGAAGTTCTCCTAGTTAGAAACATGAGAGAGGTCTGTAGTTTTTATCATAGCTTCACTTCAACTATGAGTGACAAGATGAGAAATTTTTTTTTAAGAATTTAAATGTAAACTATGGTGGAAAATAATTATTTGGTCAATAACAAAAGTTCAACTCAACTTTTTAACATAACCTTTGTTGGCAATGACAGAGGTCAAACGTTTCGTGTAAGTCTTCACCAGGTTTTCACACACTGTAGCTGCTATTTTGGCCCATTCCTCCATGCAGATCTCCTCTAGAGCAGTGATGTTTTTTTGGGGCAACATGGACTTTCAACTCCCTCCACAAATTTTCTATGGGGTTGAGGTCTGGAGACTGGCTAGGCCACTCCAGGACCTTGAAATGCTTTTTGCAGAGCCACTCCTTTGTTGCCCGAGCGGTGTGTTTGGGATCATTGTCATGCTGGAAGACCCAGCCACATTCCATCTTCAATGCTCTCACTGATTGGAAGGAGGTTTTGGCTTAAAATCTTATGATACATGGCCCCGTTCATTCTTCCATTAACATGGATCAGTCGTTCCTGTCCCCCTTTGCCAGAAAAACAAGCCCCAAAGTATGATGGTTCCACCCCCATGCTTCACAGTAGGTATGGTGTTCTTGGGATGCGACTCAGTCATTCTTCTTCCTCCAAAGCATGACGAGTTGAGTTTTTACCAAAACGTTCTGGATATTATAACCACATGATATTCTCCCAATCCTCTTCTGGATCCATGCATATGGCTCTCTGGCAAACTTCAGACGGGCCTGGACATGTACTGGGCTTAAGCAGGGGGACACGCCTGGCACTGCAGGATCTGAGCCCCTTTCGGCATAGTGTGTTACTGATGGTAGCCTTTGTTACTACTTTTGGTCCCAGCTCTCTGCAGGTCATTCATCAGGTCTCCTCCGTGTAGTTCTGGGATGTTTGCTCACCGTTCTCATGATCATTTTGACCCCACGGGATGAGATCTTGCGTGGGGCCCCCAGATCGAGGGAAGATTATCAATGGTCTTGTATGTTTTTTCCATTTTCTTACATTTGCTCCCACAGTTGATTTATTTACACCAACCTGCTTGCCTATTGTAGATTCACTCTTCCCAGCCTGGTGCAGGTCTACAATTTTCTTCCTGGTGTCCTTCGACAGCTCTTTGGTCTTGGCCATGGCTGAGTTTGGAGTCTGACTGTTTGAGGCTGTGGACAGGTATCTTTTATACAGATAACGAGGTCAAACAGGTGCCATTAATACAGGTAACCAATGGAGGACAGAAGAGCTTCTTGAAGAAGAAGTTACAGGTCTGTGAGAACCAGAAATCTTTCTTATTTGTGAGTGACCAAATACTTATTTTCCACCATGATTTACAATTAAATTTTTTAAAAATCCTACAATGTGATTTCCTGGATTTTTTTTCTGAATTTGTCTCTCATAGTTGAAGTGCCAACCAAGGCTGCCACGCATATACCTTGTGCCATCAACGTTTCATAAAAACACGGAACTATGACGTAAATGCAACATGAATGAACAGTTTACAAGGAATAAGTCAATTGTTTTGTGGGACTGTGGTGACCTAGCGGTTAAGGTACTGGGCTATGGACTAGAAGGTCCAGTGTTCAAATCCCAGCTCTGCAACTCCGTGCATTATGTGTGCGCTCTGGCACCTATCACTGGGTGCCAGGGTGCTTTGTTAGATTTTTCCTTACATGGGATAGCAGGCCTGAATATTTGGATTGTGATAATGTGCATTTCTGTGCATCCCTGTTCAGATCACATTCTTTGGGGTGCCTATACATTCACTCTCTTCTCGCACACACGCACGCACGCACGTGCGCACACACACAGATTCGTCATCATTAAGTTGCTTGTGACTGAGAGTAAAATCGATAGACTTCATACTCTGCTGCACTGACCTTCCTTCTACTGAAACATCTTTCCGATACATCATCCATATTCCACATCTTCCTCCTGTCCTTGTTTATCTGTAATTATATAACATAGCTTGTGTGTGTGTCTGTGTGTGTGTTTTTCAGGCTGAAATGGAGTCGCGTACAGAGCTGGAACGCAGGCTGAAGCTTGCCGAGGAGGCCCTGAAGGACCTGGAACATGGTCTGAACTGCATCGAGCGCAGCCAAGAGAGAGACGAGAAGATGAAGGGAGACGTCAGTCATCTGCGCAGTGAGCACATTTTATAATAACGTGAATATTTATAGCTCGGGTTATCAGCTCGCCGCCAGAATCACCAAACTGATTGAATCTCGGCCTTTCTGAGTCAGCAAAGTCAGCTTTTGACACAGAGATCAAATAAGGGGAGTGTTATGTTACATGTAACAATTTAATCTCGTTTTAGATAGAACGCATACAGTACACAGTTCATTCTGCTCTCTGTTGTATACAAGGCATGTCAAGTATTAGGCTTATTGAAATATAGTACAGTACACTCACTGCTAAGAGGTACAGTGGGGCAAAAAAGTATTTAGTCAGCCACTGATTGTGCAAGTTCTCCTACTTAGAAAGATGAGAGAGGTCTGTAATTTTCATCATAGGTACACTTCAACTATGAGAGACAAAATGAGAAAAACAAATCTAGGAAATCACACTGTAGGATTTTTAAAGAATTCAACTGTAAATCATGGTGGAAAATAAGTATTTGGTCACCCACAAACAAGCAAGATTTCTGGCTTTTACAGACCTGTAACTTCTTATTTAGGAAGCCCTCATGTCCTCCACTCGGAGTAGCCTAGCCAGTCTCCAAACCTCAACCCCATAGAAAATGTGTGGAGGGAGTTGAAAGTCCGTTTTGCCTCAAAACATCACTGCTCTAGAGGAGATCTGCATGGAGGAATGGGCCAAAATACCAGCTACAGTGTGTGCAAACCTGGTGAAGACTTACAGGAAACGTTTGACCTCTGTCATTGCCAACAAAGGTTATTTTACCAGGTATTGAGTTGAACTTTTGTTATTTTTCAAATACTTATTTTCCACCATAATTTACAATTAAATTGTTTAAAAATCCTACAATGTGATTTCCTGGATTTGTTTTTGTCATTCTGTCTCTCATAGTTGAAGTGTACCTATGATGAAAATTACAGACCTTTCTCATCTTTCTAATTAGGAGAACTTGCAGAATCAGTGACTGACTAAATACTTTTTTGCCCCACTGTAACTTGTCAGGTTTTAAGTGTCAGGGACAATACACTACAAAGTAACACATTACAGTAATCTAATTGCTTTTTTTGTGATGAAGAAATCTAATGCTTTGCAGATTAAACTCTTGTATTTCGTTGTGTAATATTGTCAAGCACTTTCCTTAGCTGTTCCAAAACTGTTGCCCTACAGTTAGAGATTCACTCATTCTCTATTTTATTATATCAATTAATTTATATAAAATATATTCTGTTGTATTATACTCTGTAATGTGTTATATTCACTACAGCTATTTTATTATATTCACTATTCACTCTTTAATTGTTTTAAAGAGATGTTTGTATTATTTATATATATATATATATATATATATATCTATATATATATATATAGATATATATATATAGATATATATATATATAGATATATATATATATAGATATATATGTGTATATATATATCTATATATATATATCTATGTATATATATATCTATATAAATATATATATATCTCTATCTATCTCTATATATATATATAATATATATATTATATCCTATATATACTATATATGTGTAATATATATGTATATATCTCTCTATCTATCTATATATATCTATATCTATCTCTATATCTATATCTATATCTATAAATATATATATCCTATATGTATATATATCTGTCTATATATGTATGTATGTATACATACATCCAGTGGGGCAAAAAAGTATTTAGTCAGCCACTGATGGTGCAAATTCTCCTACTTAGAAAGATGAGAGAGGTCTGTAATATTCATCATAGGTACACTTCAACTTTGAGAGACACAATGAGAAAAAAAAAAATCCAGGAAATCACATTGTAGGATTAAAAAAAAAAATTTAATTGTAAATTATGGTGGAAAATAAGTATTTGGTCAATAAATTTGGTTCAGCTCAATACTTTGTAACATAACCTTTGGTGGCAATGACAGAAGTCAAACGTTTCCTGTAAGTCTTCACCAGGTTTGCACAAACTGTAGCTGGTATTTTGGCCCATTCCTCCATGCAGATCTCCTCTAGAGCAGTGATGTTTTGGGGCTGTTGCTGGGCAACACGGACTTTCAACTCCCTCCACAAATTTTCTATGAGGCTGGGGTCTGGAGACTGGCTAGGCCACTCCAGGACCTTGAAATGCTTTTTGCGGAGCCACTCCACGGTGTGTTTGGGATCATTGTCATGCTGGAAGAACCAGTCAGCCACGTTCCAACTTTAATGCTCTCACTGATGGAAGGAGGTTTTGGCATAAAATCTCACAATACATGGCCCCGTTCTTCCTTTAACACGGATCAGTTGTCCTGTCCCCTCTGCAAAAAAAACAGCCCCAAAACATGATGTTTCCACCCCAATGCTTCACAGTAGGTATGGCGCAACTCAGAATTCTTCTTCCTCCAAACACAACGAGTTGAGTTTTTACCAAGAAGTTCTATTTTGGTTTCATCTGACCACATGATATTCTCCCAATACTCTTCTAGATCATCCATATGCTCTCTGGCGAACTTCAGATGGGCCTTGACATGTACTGGCTTAAGCAGGGGGCACGCCTGGCACTGCCGGATCTGAGTCCCTCTCGGCATAGTTTGTAACTGATGGTAGCCTTTTTACTTTGGTCCCAGCTCTCTGCAGGTCATTCATCAGGTCCCTCCGTGTAGTTATGGGATTTTTGCTCACCGTTCTCATGATCATTTTGACCCCATGGGATTAATTAATTTTTTTTTAAATACTACAATGTGATTACCTGGATTTTTTTTTCTCATTTTGTCTTTCATAGTTGAAGTGTGCCTATGATGAAAATTACATATGTCTCTCATCTTTCTAAGTCGGAGATCTTGCACAATCAGTGGCTGACTAAATACTTTTTTGCCCCATTCTATATTCTATATATTATATAATATTTATATTTAGTATTAACATAATAACAATAACAAGACTTTGACTTGGCCATTCCAAAACACTAACTTCATTCTTCTTTAACCATTCTTTGGTAGAACGACTTGTGTGCTTAGGGTCGTTGTCTTGCTGCATGACCCACCTTCTCTTGATATTCAGTTCATGGACAGATGTCCTGACATTTTCCTTTAGAATTCTATGATATAATTCAGAATTCATTGTTCCATCAATGATGGCAAGCCGTCCTGGCCCAGATGCAGCAAAACAGGCCCAAACCATGATACTACCACCACCATGTTTCACAGATGGGATAAGGTTCTTATGGAATGCAGTGTTTTCCTTTCTGTAAACATGTTTTGGTCTCATCCGTCCGCAAAACATTCTTCCAATAGCCTTCTGGCTGGTCCATGTGAACTTTAGCAAACTGCAGACAATGTTCTTTTTGGAGAGCAGTGGCTTTCTCCTTGCAACCCTGCCATGCACACCATTGTTGTTCAGTGTTCTCCTGATAATGGACTCATGAACGTTGGCTAATGTTAATGTGAGAGAGGCCTTCAGTTGCTTAGAAGTTACTCTTTGTGACCTCGGCAACTATTACGCGCCTTGCTCTTGGAGTGATCCTTGTTGGTTGACCTCTCCTGGGGAGGGTAATAATGGTCTTGAATTTCCTCTATTTGTACACAATCTGTCTGACTGTGGATTGGTGGAGTCCAAACTTATAATATATATATACTGTAAGACGGATGTATAAAGGAATACACTGGCTTATTTTGACTATATGCTGCTTGATCAAAAGTTGGTTTCATTACAACCAGTCAGTCAATTGTCCAATTTCTCTTAAATGAATAAACTTAAGTAATGCAATGCTGTCTTGAGTTGTGTGTTGTTTTTTCCTTGTAGAGTTCTTTGAGGAGTGCATCTGTGCTGCAGAGATTGATGCTAAGCTCCCTGCCATCATGAAAAATGCTGTGTATCTGCATAAAGCTGCTACTCGTCGGATCAAGAGCTGTCGTATCCAGAGACATGCTTCCAGGCAACGATGGCGTGAGTGTTCATTCCGTCTCTCTAGTACATACTGCCCTTCGAAGCAAACGTATAACCATCGAAAGAACAAGTAAAGGCACAGTACTTTTAATAACATAAACAACTTGTTCTATTACTCTTCCATACACACCCTCTCCTGCTTTTCTTCTGACCAGTGAAACACTCTCAGTCGTTCGCTGGCCAGCATGGTGAGGACCCCCATCAGGAGGACACGAAGAAAACCACTCGGCGTCTGACACCAGACAGCTGCTTCAGACAGCGCAACAAGACTACCCATGCCTTTACCCGGCAAGGCCGAGTGCAGTCTGAGGACTGAGAGGAGCGCTACGCACCAACCGACATGATCCCCAGGTTGCAAATTTACAGTTACAGTGTGACGTGTGAAAGTTTTAATGGCTACTCAGATGATGTACTCAGCAATGACCCACTGACCCACAATATTGGATGTGGTGGCTTAGTGGTTAAGGTACTGGACTATGGACAAGAAGGTCCAGGGTTCAAATCCTACCTCTGCCAATCTGCCACTGTTGGCCACAATTGCTTGGACTGTAAGACTGTATCAGTTGTGAGTTGCTCTGGATAAGGGCCCCTGCTAAATGACATAAATGTAAGGCCATCATACAGTCATGGAATGATCTGGACTGAGCCTGGCTGCCAAACCCACGTCTCAGTCATGATAAGACTTTACAGAAATATCGGAAACAAACAATATAAATGTAAACATGTGGCCAACAATACATTAGCCACTGTTATAACTGATTCCACAGGCTACTAGACAGGAAGCTCGACTTTCTGTTTAATTTCATGAAAATGAAGTAATGAAATATTTAGTGTCTATATTACTATTTAATCTTGGTGGAACTCCAAATGTTTGGGATAAAATATCTCACTGCACTGAGAGATCTAATAGACACTCACTGAAGCTTGTGTGTCTCAGAGTGTCTATGGAACAACAGATTAACACTAATTGAACTGACGGCTTTTAATGCATCATTTTTAGCCACTCCTGGATGTACACGCTTCTCTGGCAATGAAAGGGGTTTGGGCGCATTTTGCAACACAAAAAATAATAGTAATCTTTTTCAGCATTTTTTGTTTATTGGATTAGGAGCTTTTTGTTTCAATGCAAATCGAGAATTGATTTACATGACTGACTTCTCAAACTTGGCTGAATCCATGCCTGTATGTCTTATAATTTATTTACAGTATTTACAAAGCTTAAACAGCAAGATGTTATTATGAAAAATGGCATTGTATTACACAATCCACTTAACTGCAGCTCCAATTGAGGGATCAAGAGACGTGCTGCTACTGACTGACCACTGACATGGAGTGATACAGTATGTGCTTGCCTTATTTTAAAACCCACCTGCTGACATTGACTGATAGCTACCAAATATGGGCCCCTCATCACATTACACGTTTTGGACTTTAAATATGAAATATTTCATCAATCTAGCATGGGGGCCAGGATTTGCTGCTGATTTTAACTGGGTACAAAATGTTTAACACGTTTAAAGTGTCTGTAATCATTTGTAATGCAATCTTTCCATTATAACCTTTTTCATTTAGATGTGGACCCCAGAAAAGACAAAAATAATTAAATTAGGACCAAAGATAAACCATTTGTGTCAAACACATGTAATTGCAGTGCTTGGAAAGTACTGGTATCCCTCTTTACTATTAAATTTCCTTCAACATATTTGTGCAATTAACACTGCTTACACGCACAGACATTCGCCTACATGCTAGGTATTTTTAGAGGCCAGTAAATGTAGCATTTGAAAAGGAGTTACGTGTGAAAATGAAATTCTATTACAGCATGTTCACGCTTTAGACAGATGGGCTGGGGATGTGTTCACTGTGTGTTTATCACTGTTTTAGGCAGGGGTGAATGTAGGATCAGAGATTTAGGGGTACTGAGGACCCAGTGAGACCAAATCAAATTAAAAAAGTAATAACACTATACATCTTTATTTTAAATTTGGAAATCAATTCCCACAATTGTATTTCGTCCAGGTTATCAGAGATGAGTGTCTGTTTAAAAACCAACAACAAAAAATACTTTTTACTATTATTAGGGGTGCTAGGACTAGGGTGGCTAGACATGCCTATGGTTTTAGGTCTTGCCCCAGCATCCAAGTTGTAGATCCTTCAGGTTCTGGATATCCAGTCAACATAAAAAATGAAATATGCAGTTTTTGATATGTTTTCAGCTGATCTTCCAGTGTTTTTTTTCAAGGTTTAGAACCTGGTTCCTAAAAGTAGCAGAAAGCTTCTTGAAGAGGTCATTATTAATATCTATTAAAATAACAAACCCATCATTTTACCTTAACAAGCAGTAGGGGCATCATCACACCCACTTACTGTACACCACTAAAAGTAGGGGCGTAAGAAGTAAAGTTTATACAAGATGGCTGAGCGGAAATACATGATATGCCATGCAAATTCACTACAGGCGCTACATTTCCCATAATGCCCCAGCATCATTCCGAAAGCTTGAGCAGCTTTCAGTCTGACGCTTTCAGTCTGAGCCAGTTTTTTGTTTTTGTCCATGTAATGGAAACATATTTAAAAGAAAGTTAGCCACACTACAGGCAAGCTAATGATAGCTCATTGATATGTTTTTCGTCAAAGTAATTAATCATTCTTAGTGTTTTACTCTTCACTTCTCATCCATGGCAGGTTAACACCCACTTTAGTGTTAAATCACTTCATCTATTTAGTGTTTAACAGGCTTATTTTTGTGCAAAATCGGCAAGCAAAAGGGTACAGCTGTGCCCCTCTAAATTCTGTGTGCCCCCCATTACAACAAGTCATCTAGAAACATCCCTGATGAGCAGGGAATATAAACCTCACACACTAACACAAGGCTAGATAAAATACTTTTGAAAAAGTCCACTCTTGAAAAAGTCTCATAGTTGTTTTTTATTCATACAGTGAATCCTGTTTACAAAACCAGTGCTGACGATAGACTGGATCATGAGTTTTTGTTTTTTTCTTGTGTACTCCAGCTTCTTCTCTTAAAGGTTGAACATTCAGGTTTCAGCAGAGCAGTGGTGCCCCAAGAAGTAAAGCACCCAGTGAGAATCACCTGTCACTATATCATCTCACCATCAGGTGCCACTTTGCACGAAATAATGTTGAAACATTCCACGACATCTGAGTTCTCCAAACGATTTCAAGCATTAGAAGAGTGACGAGGGCTAATGGTCTTTTCAGGTTTGCTGTGTTTTACTTATAAGGCCATGTATGATATGAAAATATTCCCCTTTTTTACCCTGTACTGCAAATCCAAATTGCTATGATCAAAGCAGAATGCACATGATGAGATCCAGGTTTATTTTCACAGTACTGGTGTTGGACAAACTGACTAGCAACCTCAAAACTTAAACTGAAATAAAGTCATGGATGTCAACAGTACATGATGAATGCACAGATATTTCCATTTCTTTGTCCATGTTGTTCTTCTCAATGCCTGGAACTGTTTGTACCGAAAATATGTTTTATAGTCCCATTTGAGTCCGTTAGCTGCGTATCTGTTTTTAATGGAGAGGAACATTGGTTCACAGCTCTCTGTATTGTACAGTGATGTGTTGGTCGATCATCTTCACTCCTACAAAAACAAGACATAAGAAAAAAACATTCAATTAATATTCATTTTTTTCCTTTCCAAAGTACATTTTCAAACTCCAGGAACTTCCTAAATTGGAGTTCATTTTTTCAGTGTCAGTAGGCGAAACAGGGGTGTCACAAAACGTACAGCCTGTTGCGATTTGCGGGTTTCACTAGTTGTTCTGATTATTTGCGAGTTTATATTCAATAATTAATTGGGAATTTATTAAAGTTTTTCAACCTAGTGTGGGAAATTGCAGATGATGCGTGTACACAAACAGTAGTATGCATGAACATTAGTATACATACAGTACTGTGCAAAAGTCTTAGGCCACCATTAGATTTGTTGTTTTATCAATGCTATAATGACCATATATAACATACGGTCAGCAACTGAACCCAAAATATTGAATTTGGATTTGTCACTTCATAATCCTCTTTTCCACTGATCTTCATTCCAATCTTTGTGAGATTGAGCATATCTTAGCCTTTTCATCCTGTTCCCCTTCTGAAAAAAGTGGTTTCTTGGCTGCTACTCTTCCAGAAAAATTCCTGATCAAACTTCTTCAGACTGTAGAACAGTCAACTTGGCATCCCAATGAAGCTGCCAGATGCCACTATAGTATTGAAGTCTTTAAAAATCCTACAATGTGATTCCCTGGGGTTTTTTTTTCTCATTTTGTCTCTCATAGTTGAAGTGTACCTATGATGAAAATTACAGACCTTTCTCATCTTTCTAAGTAGAAGAACTTGCACAATCAGTGGCTGACCAAATACTTTTTTGCCCCACTCTATATGGTCATTATACTATTGCTAGGTTATAAAAAGGTTATATATAAATTAACTTTGCAAAGTACAGTAAATACATAAATAAGCAATATTTAATATGTAAATATTGCAAAACCTCTCATAGACTAAAGAACTGCTCAGAGGCATCATGATCTCAGGCAGGCGCTTGGTTCTTGGTTTTCCACAGTACCAACATTTACTGTTTTTTATTATTTAAATAGTCCATGAAACTTTTGGTAATTTTCCAAATATGGCAAAATGACTATGTAATGACAGCTGCTATTAAAATGATCAAGTTTCATTCAGGCAGAAATTGACACTCATCAGTGTTTTACATCCTTCTGTTGTCCAAGTTTGGTGAGCCCATGCAAACTGTAGCCCCAATTGCCTGTTCTATGCTGACATGAGTGGCACCCAGTGTGGTCTTCTACTGCTGTAGCTTGCCCATCTGCTTCAAGGTTTGTAATGAGTGGTTGTTTGAGTTTTTGTTGCCTTTCTATCAGCTCAAACCAGTCCTGGCCATTCTCCTCTGACCTCCTCTGATCAACAAGGCATTTTTTCAGATGCTCAGAGTTCAGAAGCAGAAATGCCCCTTTACAGCGTGCCAATTCATCACACAGTTCTGTACCTACACAGCTGTGCTGTGTAGAGTTTAAATATGTAGTATCTATGTAATGAATGTGATAGAAAGGTGGTGTGATGGGTTGGTGGGTAGCATCATTGCTTCACAGCAAGGTCCTGAGTTTAATCCCAGGTGGAGCGACCTCTGTCCTTTCTTTGTGGAGTCTGCATGTCCTCCTTGTGTTCCATCTGGGGTTTACTCCGGGTTCCTCCCATGTATGTTAGGCTAATTTCAGTCTCTAAAGTGTCCTGAGTGTGTGCATGTATGTACAATGGGATTAGTGCCCTATCTAGGGCTGTTCCTCTGGGTTTCCCGTGACAAGGATTAAGCGGATAAGAAAATTAATGACTGAATGAATGTGATGGACACAGAGATAGAGAGACATTTATTTCTTCCTTAAAATTATGAATGATTGGAATATCCCCCTCCTTTTTACTCTCTGTAGGGACACTCCAGGGCCTGTGCAGGTGCTCACTGGATGTGGAGACAGTCCATCACAGTTGCAGCGCTTTGGCATAATCCCACCAGATCCCCCCGCCCCTCTGTGTAACCTCTCATCCCTCAGACACGACCAGTTATTATGTCTATCTGATGCCTGACATTGCCGGGAGGTGCATTTTTGACTCGAACCCGGGTTTCTGCAGTGTTGGCTAGTGAACTGCCTCTCAGAATTGCTGAATAAAAAATTCAAATCCATATGACAGATGGCTAGTGAAGCTGGGTCACGCTCAGCTCTGATAGCATTTCACCATTATCACTCTAATCTCCTGCGACAGGATGAAGTGGCATTTTCTATGAAGACGCTCATTCCCATCCAGTTCCCTTCCCACTCCTGTGATCCCTAGTGATTACATCAAAGGTTTCCATTACACATTGCTATGGCAACTGCTGCATAAAAGAGCCTGACACCGCACTCTAATTCTGCCCAGTTCTTTTTGTAATCTCGGAGAATCTTGGTTTGCATTGTGACCTGTTTTGAACTGAGGAAAAGAGATAGTCACTTCCCTTTTTATCAGGTACACCTACATATGTAGTGCACATTGAAGATGCACAGGTACTGACTGTGGCCTATTTATGGCTATACACAGATTTGTCATAAGCCGGTCCATCATTGAAGAGAGTCCACTATAGAATCATCACTGTAGTCCTGATAGCCCTATAAAGTGATATAGGGCAGTTCTGAGTGTATTAGATGCAGGAGCAGCACTGGAGTCTTTAAAATACAGTGTCACAAAGTACAGCAAAAACATTCTGTAGTCACTGTGCTTTATAAAAAGCTATAATCTCATGAGTGTGACACAGTGGCCATACAGCTCCAGAGACACCTCGGGCAAAACCAACCTCAGACTACAGTGGTGCTTGAAAGTTTGTGAACCCTTTAGAATTTTCTTTATAAATATGACCTAAAACAACATCAGATTTTCACACAAGCCCTAAAAGCACATAAAGAGAACCCAGTTAAACAAATGAGACAAAAATACTATACTTGGTCATTTATTTATTGAGGAAAATGATCCAATATTACATATTAGTGAGTGGCAAAAGTATGTGAACCTCTAGGATTAGCAGTTAATTTGAAGGTCAAATTAGAGTCAGGTGTTTTCAATCAATGGGATGACAATCAGGTGTGAGTGGGCACCCTGTTTTTTTATTTAACAAGAACTGGGATCTATCAAAGTCTGCTTCTTCACAACACACGTTTGGTGGAAGTGTATCATGGCAATGAACGGAGGATTTCTGAGGAGCTCAGAAAAAAAGTTGTTGATGCTCATCAGGCTAGAAAAGGTTATAAAACCATCTCTAAAGAGTTTTTACTCCACCAATCCACAGTCAGACAGATTGTGTACAAATGGAGGAAATTCAAGACCATTGTTACCCTCCCCAGGAGTGGTCGACCAACAAAGAGAGCTCACTCCAAGAGCAAGGTGTGTACTAGTTGGTGAGGTCACAAAGGACCCCATGATAACTTCTAAGCAACTGAAGGCCTCTCTCACATTGGTTAATGTTAATGTTCATGAGTCCACCATTAGAGGAACACTGAACAACAATGGTGTGCATGGCAGGGTTGCAAGGAGAAAGCCACTGCTCTACAAAAAGAACATTGCTGCTCGTCTGCAGTTTGCTAACGATCACGTGGAGAAGCCAGAAGGCTATTGGAAGAATGTTTTGTGGCTGGATGAGACCAAAATAGAAATTTTTGGTTTAAAATAAAAGCGTTATGTTTGGAGAAAGGAAAACACTGCATTCCAGCATAAGAACCTTATCCCATCTGTGAAACATGGTGGTAGTAGTATCATGGTTTGGACCTGTTTTGCTGCATCTGGGCCAGGACGGCTTGCCATCATTGATGAAACAATGAATTCTGAATTATATCAGAGAATTCTAAAGGAAAATGTCAGGACATCTGTCCATGAACTGAATCTCAAGAGAAGGTGGATTATGCAGCAAGACAACGACCCTAAGCACACAAGCCGTTCTACCAAAGAATGGTTAAAGAAGATACTGAAAGCAAAGGTTCACATACTTTTGCCACTCACTAATATGTAATACTGGATCATTTTCCTCAATGAATAAATGACCAAGTGTAATATTTTTGTTTAATTTGTTTAACTGGGTTCTCTTTATCTACTTTTAGGACTTGTGTGAAAATCTGATGATGTTTTAGGTCATATTTATGCTAAAATGTAGAAAATTCTAAAGGGTTCACAAACTTTCAAGCACCACTGTATATCTGTGTGGAATTTGCATGTCCTCTTCATGTCTGCGTGGTTTCATTCCGGGTACTCCAGTTTCCTCCCACATTCCAAAGTTGTGCATTAGATTAACTGGTTGCTCTAAATTGCTCCAGTATGACTGTGTATGCGTTGTTGGCCAAGATGAGATATAAAGATAGCGGCCCCATGACCATGAGGCTACAGGACTAATGAGTGAGATCACTAATAAATAGAGCAACACTTTGTGACCCAGTCGACCAGAAGTAAACAATCAAAATGGAGTCCACAATAACAGGAACTTCTTTAATGGCCATGTTAAAAAGGTCACTTCTTTGCTCGGTGTCCTCATTTCCTTAAAGCTTCACTTTTAAACTTCTCAATTACCTTTAACAGTGTAGCCACATCCTCTAGTGGCTGCATCTTTAAAAAAACGTTACATTGCTTCAAAAAAGTCCAGTTTGTGTTATGTGCCTTCTAATTTTTGTTTGCACTGAGACATCATCCCAAATATTTGAGGTCTGTCGCCACTGAAAACCTCCCTCACCGCTGTCATTTTTGTTTCATTTTCAAATCAGAACCTGTTCTAATTTCTGCATTGTCCGGATCCATTTAAATCAGGCTGATCAATCAGAGTCCCTTTGTTAGGGTTGCAGCCCAAGATGGCAGCAGCAACGGCAAGCACCAAGCAACGCGCTGACTATAAAAATGTGGAGATTACAGAAAATATCTGGCAGAGCATAGATGAAAAGCTGGCTAATGATTAGGAGTATCTCACAGTAATCTGTTCATGCCCACAAAAAAAAGCCTTACTAATCTTCGCTCGTCTCCTTGTTTCTTTAAGCTGACGACGTGAAAAGACATGGCGAAACCATTGTAACACATTTATCAGGAAGGAAATGAAAATTAAAGAAACCAAATTTGGACAAGAAACAGAAAACAATCTGTGCCGAAAAATTTAATTAAATTAAAAGAAAGCCAAATAGAATCATTTTCACTAGTCGCCTCAGCCTTACACCTGCATTCTCTGGGATGGGAGCTGGACCTCTGCAACCCTGACGAGGATATTTAAGGATAAAACGTGGAGGGAAGAATGGGCTCGAGTCAATAAATGCATGCCTACAAAGAGCCCACATATTGCAGAATCAGGCCTATTTTAAGTACTAATCTGCCTTCTAAGTGTGTATGTATAGAGAATGACAATACCTCATCCTAACAGAATGCACCGTGCCGGGGCGGGTTCAAGAATCCTGACGCCGGACCAATTCTTTCCTGCTTTATCAGCAGCTGGACTGTGCTGAGATCGCTCTTTGTCAGGCCCTCACCTATAGACTTGCTTCATCAGACTTGAAGAGTTGTTTACCACAAGTCATGGCTCAGCAGGATCAGGTTTTTGACACAGAGGTCTGTAGGACAGAGTTCCGCATAAAGTTCTGTCTTATGAAGTTCATTTAACGAAAAGCCATCAAGGATGCAATGGGGATTTGCTTAGCGAGAAATACCAAACTCCTCCGATCGGTTTGACTACAAAAAACAGGCATGTCATGGCAAGCAAGCAATCCACCAACAACCATTACACATTGAGACCAGATAATAAAAACTAATATGTAATGCAAACTTTGTAAGTGGAGGGGAAAAAAGTCTTTGACATGAGACATGACACTTCCAGCAAAGCTGGGCGCCTACGTAAGTGATGAGGCTGCTGTGGAGACTCAAGCTGCTCATTTCCAGTAGTAGGTCGATGAGGAGTGCATCTCCTTGGGTCTCACTTTTCATCCAAACTAGCCTTCAACTGTGCTTCTAGGACCATCTTGTCAAAGGTTCGCATGTTGGTCTCTTCTCTCACCCGGTCCCGGACGTGGAAGGAGGCTCGTGCAACTGAGCGGGCACTCTCTAACACTGCACGTTTTTCACGGAATATCTGTTCACTTTTCTCCAGTTTCCGCTCGATTGATTGCAGCAACTCGAGGCGCCTCTGTTTCTCTTCCTCCTCCACCTTCTGACGATTTAGCCTTTGGAGTCGTTCTTTCTCCATCCTGCTTTGCACAGCTCTCTGGGCTTTTTCTCGGGCCCTCTCTTCTGCCACCGCGGCAGCCTGTTGTGCCCGTCTCTCTGCTTCCTTCGCCCTGACCTCCATCTGCTCCTTCTGCTGCCTCTCGCGCTTCTCGGCGGCCTTCCTTGCTTTCAGGATCTGCTGCTCTTCCCGTTTGGCTTTGTCCTTCAACTCCTGGCCCCGTCGCTCCTGTATCTGCTCATAGTTTTCCAAGGAGCGGCTCAGCCTCTCTTCAGCTGCCCTGCGCGCTTCCTCTCGCTCGTCAGTTTCTCGACGCTCGATCTCCTGGATGAGTGCCGTGTGACGCCGCTTTTCGGCACGGTTGAGCCCGCGGAGCTCCTCCAGCATCTGGTGCTCTCGCTCCTGCCTCTTCAGCTCGGCAATCGTCAGCTTCTCCTTGAGAAGCAGCTTCTCGTGCTCCAGAATGGCAATTCGCTCTTCTTCCATGGCTTTGAGGTTCTGCTCCTGTATCGCCTTCTTCAGCTTCTCCTCACGAGCAACCTGCTGAAGTTTATGTAACCGGCTTTTCTCTTGCTGCTCCGCTAACTCTCGCCAGCGCTCCTCGCTTTCGGCCACCCGTCTCAGCTTGGTTGCGGTTGCCTCGCGTTCCTGCTGGCTGAGTCTCCGCTGCCTGGTGGAAACTTGCGACTGCCATGCTCGTTGGCATTGAAGCACAGCCCGCTGTTTCTCTCGGTCTTCACGTTCGCGCCGCAGCTCCTCCACCCGCCGTTCGCTGTCCCATTGCAAATGTGCAACATAGCGTGTCTGACTCATGATGTCCTCCTCTTGGTACCTGGCCAGCATAAGCGCTGCGATCTTCCGGTCACGTTCCGGCACAGCCATGAGACCTCGACGTTTGACCTCTTTCACAATGCGCTCTACCTTCTGTGTAGTCTGAGGGGAGTGACTGAGATCTCCCAAGCTTAAACTTCGGCCCATCAGCGAGTTGAATGTAGCTAATGTGCGAGCACGTGGGCTGGAGGTCTTACCCCAGTGATCGCGTACACCATCCCAACTGTAGGAAGAGGATGCTGACTCTGAAGAGGCACATGTGGTAGTAGCTGTGGTAGTGGTTGAAGTCGTAGAAGAGCTAACCGCTTCCCGTCTTCTTTGTAAGGATTCTAAAGAATGGCTCCTCTCTCTCATTTTTGACATGGACAGGATGTGGCCATTGTGCTGACCAAACGGACTGCTAAAACCATTTGCGGGACTTTGTGCTGCTGATTTAGAAACGAGTGGAGCAAGTGATACTTGCATCCGTGGAAAAGATGATGGTTTCGGAGTTGATCTTGGGAAGGTGTTTGCAGACTTTGTTAGAGTACTCGGTGGCTTTCTGCAGACCGGTGCTCCTGTTGCTGGCTGCACTGTCCTTCCAGATGTTGATCCTTGGAGTCTTCCAGGAGGTTCGGTAACTAGCACCTTGGATTGCTTTGCAGTTGTCACTTTACCGGTACTCACTGGAAGGACTGAACCTGTGCACGACTGCAACACTTTCGATGTCTGTTCAGAGCACTGAGGTATGTTTTTTGAACTGGGATGTGCAGTTGGAGGAGAATGGTTTTTTGATGGCCCTCTGCTTGCCGGTGATGTTTTGGGGACGGGACCAGAGTTAAGAGAACTATGACTGGTTTGCTTGGCCACTGCAGTCTTTATGTCCATCGAGCTCTCTGAGTCCACTGGTCTGTTGCTGTTGCTGAAAGCTGCCTGAAGGACCTTCCGTTTTTCCTCTTGAACTATCCTTTCTCGTTCCTCTCGACACTGTCTGAGTTTGGCATGTCTGCCCTTCTCGTACACTTCAAACATCCCAGTGGCTACACGCATGCTATGACCAGGTGCCTCACGAGCAAAATCAGACAAAGGTCGAGGCAGAAGTTCCACCGGTTTGATTCCACACCGTGCGCAGGCCTCCAACGAATGAGGGCTGGTCAGGACGTAGCGACTGCCTTCTGCAGCTGGCGAGTCAAAGTTGTACAAGTCCAGGTGCAGCTTTGGATGGCCAGGTTCACCGCTACTTTGTGGACTCTGTTCAGACTCAACTGCGGGTTCCTTTTCTGGACTTCCATGAGTTGCACCTTCTTTTTCTTCATTGTCCTCCAACTCAGGTAGACATGGAGCTTCAGAGGCCGCAGCAGGGGTCTCGAAATGGGGTCCTTTGAACTTACTTTTGTCCTCAGGTTCCAGTGGATCCACCATGGTGAGCTGTGCAAGAAAAAAAGGATGTAGATCAATAGATAAATCTGCTCTGATGTATTTTGTCAGGATGATGGGCACAGGGAACAGTCTGTTAGTTACATCATCCTACATAGTGCTCTTCTGACCTTTTCCACACTCCTCCTATATAAAACCCCCTTCTTGTTCACTTCAGGTTTCTTCACACATCAACAGGTGATATGATTTCTGGCTCCTGGTGCGATTTGTCTGTCTGTTGTAGAGTCTCTGTTTGGATTTGGGTTGTCTCTGTGTTAGCCTTGTTAGCGTCTCTGTTTGGATTAGCTGTGTTGCTGTGCTAGCTTTGTTAGCGTCTCTGTTTGTATTAGCTCTGTCTCTGTGTTAGCTTGGTTACCGTCTCTGTGTTTGCTCTGTCTCTGTGTTAGCCTTGTTAGTGTCTCTGTTTGTATTAGCTCTGTCTCTGTTAGCTTTGTTAGCGCCTCTGTTTGTATTAGCTCTGTCTCTGTGTTAGCTTAGTTAGCATCTCTGTTTGTATTAGCTGTATCTCTGTGTTAGCCTTGTTACCGTCTCTGTGTTTGCTCTGTCTCTGTGTTAGCCTTGTTAATGTCTCTGTTTGTATTAGCTCTGTCTCTGTGTTAGCTTTGTTGGTCTGTGTGATTGCATTAGTTCTTTCTCTGTGTTAGCCTTGTTAGTGTCTCTGTTTGTATTATCTCTGTCTCTGTAATAGCTGTGTTAGCATCTCTGTATTTGCTTTTTCTCTGTGTCAGCCTTAGCAGCATGCCTTTGTCTTAGCTATGTTAGCCTTCTTAGCACCCCTGTTTTATTAGTTCTGTCTCTGTTTTTATTAGCTTTGTATCTGTGTTGTTCTCTGTTTGGTTTGTATTTGCTCTTTGTTAGCCTTGTTTGAATCTCTGTTTGTATTAGCTCTGTATCTGTGTTAGCTTTGTTCCTGTTTCTGCTTTCCCTATTTTTTAGCACAGTATATCTGTTTGTAATAGCTCTGTCTTCGTTATCTTTGTTAACATCTGTTTTCTTAGCTTTGCCACCTAGCCCGTCCTTTTACACCTTGTGCGCCAGTCTGTCTGTAATAAAACACTTGCACTTAAGTTAGCCTCTGTCTCCCAGCCCTGTTCTATATGTGACATATGTACTAATTAAACCACATACCAGATGTAATTGGTAATATGATTTTGGATGCTGTGTAATTATGATTAAAACTTAGGGTAAAAAAAATAGGGTAATAAAATACATTTATTGTAAATCAAAAATTAGGATGTTATGTGATGAAGCCTACACTGGGCAGAACAGCACAGGGCGTTTTCCTGTAATGTCTAATTAGGTTGGGTTATCACTTATAAAGGGATCACTTTTCAAGAGAGACAGAGCAAGAGTGAAACAGAGCAAAAGAGATGGAGAGAAAGGGAGGATTTATGAAGAATGATCTCTCAAAAGAAAATAACTAAGCTATAATAATTATCATGTGTAATTAGTATCTCTGTGTACATTTAGTCAGTTTGTGTACTCATTTGAGTCATACCATGGGGTGCCAAAAGTCTGAGAACGTTGATACAAAAAGGTTATTTTGGGTTTTTGTACAGAAGGACTTATGCTGCAGCTGGATTATGACCTCAAAGCTTTGCAACTTCCTGAAAACCAAAGAGTGCTGAACTTTCCTTCTGACCTAAACCCCATCGAGCATTTATCAAGGCATTTGATGACAAAGAAAGCCAAGCATTCAGTACATTTACAGCATTTAGCAGACGCCCTTATCCAGAGCGACTTACAATTGATACAGTCTTACAATCCAAGCAATTGTGGGTTAAAGGCCTTGCTCAAGGACCCAACAGTGGCAGCTTGGCAGAAGTGGGATTTGAACCCTGGACCTTCTGGTCCATAATCCAGTACCTTACCGACTAGGCTACCACAGTCCCAGTATCATCACAATGTGCTCTTTGGAATACAGGTATGTAAAATATACAGGTTGTTGCAAAGTTTAACATCCATCCAATCAACATTTTGTCGCTTTAACACCCGAGATCTTAAGAATTATAATAGGTAATGAGAATCTGTCTTACAAATGTATCTTAGTCACGTCTGAATGACAGAAAACTAGTACGAGCAAACATTTGCGACACCTGCTGACAGCAAAGAGAATCGCAGATTTAAAAGGCAGAAAACATGGTAGTGTTCCACTCTTGATTTCATTTTATTTTGTGTTTTGGTAAGTGCTTCAAGTTTTATAAAAGATACAAAATTAAGAGTTACTGCATAGTACAGTACAGTACTTCTTTAATATTGTTATTTCCACTATATCACTATGGTAATGTCCGGTCCACGTCCATTTTGGTTCAACGCCCTGTTTCACAGAACGTAATGTGGACTCAACATAAGTGTGATATGAGATCATGCTGGACGACAGGAATCATCGGAGTTTACACAAACTTGTGGAGTCCATCCCAGCGAGAGTGCTTGCTGTGAGTACAGCAAAAGGGAGAACACACCAAATACTGAATTTTGAAATATGAGTAATTTTTCAAAATGGAAGCATTTTCACCAGCTGTCTCAGACTGTTGGCCCACCACAGCATCCTAACTGGGTTAAAGCCAAGACCTGGACTTAGTTAATCCAAACCAAAAGATCTTTTCTTTATTAATCGCTTCTATTAATTTACTTGTTTCTCATAAGCTTCAGCTGAACAGCCTCTGGCTCTAGATTTCCCTGATTCCTGTTTGAAGTTGATGTTTCTGTAGTGGTTCTCCAGGCTCTCAGGCAGCTCAAAACCTTTTTGATTGTTGGAATAAAGTTTGGCGAGCCATGGTTTTGGCTGTGCTGTAATACCATTTTTGTTCAGTATTTTTTATACATGAACAGGGGTTTTAGCAAGGTATGGAGATTTCATCAGAATTGTATTGGTGTTTAATATGTTTTCAGTCTTGGACGGCCCATTTTTCATTTAATTTAGGGAATTTTTCCACTGGGACTCTGTTTGCTCTTTATGAATGTGTTCCTAGATGTCAATTGCTTTGAGAGATGATCATCCCATCTCATTAGCCATTATTCCAGCCTATAATATGAACCATTAACCAAAGTTTAACTATGACTGACTTGAAGATGTACAACTCTGGCTACACATGGGGTGGCACGGTGGGTAGCACCGCCACCTCACAGCAAGGAGGTCCTGGGTTCAATCCCAGGCTGGAGTGACCTGTGTCCTTTCTGTGTGGCTTCTGCATGTTCTCCCTGTGTCCACATGGGTTTACTCTTCATGCTCTGGTTTCCTCCCACAGTCCAAAGAATGTGTGTTAGGTTAATTTATTACACAAAATTGACATTTACTTGAATGTGACTAGTCTTGGTGTGAACTTGTGTATAGATATAACCTTGTGTGTGTGTCGCTAAAATGGCTACTGATGCCAATGGCGACGAAAAACAAACCAACTAAATACACAGAAAATCTGATATCCTCTGAGCAGGGATCCTCACTGGTAATGCCACATCAGCATCATGTGAACATTCCCTAAAATAAACAGGCCTGCCATCTGGATATTCTGTTTAATCCCATTGAACAGCAGTGTACCACCAGACTAATCCTAAACTGATCCAGGTTTAGAATCAGCATGCTGTTTATAACTATTCAGCTCTATCAGATTGTATCTAATATACCTCATGAGCCTATGGAGAAACCTACAGCCAAAAGGCCTCATAGAGGCCCAGAAGCAGCGCTAAAGCCGTTAACAAATCCCATTTATTCACACTAATAATCATAAATGGGATATAATAATAACCGAATGCGAATCAAAAAGCCTTAATCCGTGACCAACCTGCGAGCTCGATGATCTTCAGCAGAACCGACGATGTTCTCCAGCGGGGTGTGATTCCGTTTTGCAGCCCGCATAATAAAGATCCGCTAAAGCCAGGGCATTTCGTTCCACACCGACTCCGCGCGTTTTTTCTCCTCTACGCTGAATAAATCCGAGCGCAAACGCGTTAGCAAAACCCCACGATCACCTCCAACGCGACAGCCAGCGCTGGTTCGTGCATTTTCCACGCACACAAAACAATCGGGGTTGTAAGATGGAGTATGGTTTTGCCTCTCCTCCTCCCCGCATCGTCTCCACCTGCTGCCGCTCGTTCCGCATCTCCAGCATCCCTCCACCTCCCGCTGTTAGAGGCTAAAAATACCCAGCACACCCTCGTCTGTTAGATCATCACACATTTTACTTCTCCCAGTCCTAATGCACCATCTCAAAAACACAAATAAAGGAGTTAGATCGATGGAAAGTCAGTAATTAAGTAAATGACATAACCTTCTATTCTGCTGACCAGTTTGGGTTGTTGTCATCATTCTTATTGTTATTATTAGTAGTAATATTGCTGGTATTTATTATTATTATTATTATTATTATTATTATTATTATTATTATTATTATTATCATAGTTGTTGATGATGCAGTTGTTATCATTACTATTACTGTTGTTGTTGTTGTATAATAATAACATTGTTGCTGTTATTACTATTATTATTATTATTATTATTATTATTATGGTTGTTGATGTTGCTAATATTATCGTTTTTATTAATAATAATATTGTTTGTGTTTTTTAAATTATTTAAATTATTATTTTTAG